>LQNS02278125.1:2157313-2167875 GCA_001587735.2 Parhyale hawaiensis | reverse complement strand
ATACCTAACAATCCCTGTAAATTTCATCCAAATCGGTTCATAACTTTTTGAGTTATCCTGGTGACAGACAAACAGACAGACAGACAGACAGACAGACAGACAGACAAACACGGCGACAACATAACCTCCTTGGCGGAGGTAATTACACGTGAGAGTTAAAAGGCTATTACACGCCAGCCCCGCGGACGGGGAGCGGCCGCGGCGCACACGGAAATTGTGCGGCGGAAGGTAAACTTGCAAAACCTGCAACGTTTGGAGAGTAGAGATGACTCACTCCCGCGGTCCTGAACGGTTTAGAGTTATTACTACGCCACGCACAGGCGTCGAGGGACCGGTGTAATCAAACGAAGCATGGTCAGCTGCCTCAAGACGTCCGGATCGTTGGTAGAAAGGTCTGTTAGGACAATAATCTACGGTTACAGGCCTGCAGCGCCGAACACAGATCCTGACGGCGATGAATTACTCTACCGGTAAAAATGAAGGTTATATGGGACATGTATGTCATATATATTGCAATATAGTTTAGTAAATACAGAACATGACTGCCGAGTGTTGACAGCTAAAAACTATTTTTTAAGGCCAAAGAAGCGCTACTGATGGTACTTGCATATACAAAAGGTTCTCATCAGAATATTTTAGTCCCAATATGTGCTACTCGTCGTCCGGTGCGTTCATTTACATACGAGGAAAGTGCGCAGCTTTCAAAAGTTTTCCTTGATCCACGTCAACTTTCAAAACAAATATGAAATGCTGCTGGCAGCGCGTGCTGACGCTGCTGTACTGACGTGGCCACTAGCATTTCAGGAATTCATTTACTTAACCCACACGCAAGCGCTCCTTGCAAGGAAGGTCAGGACGAGGCATTCGGACGCTGAACAACACGAATGAAGTCCTGGAAGCTGCGGTAGGAACCCTCCTGTACACACATTAAGTCATGGGCGCACATATGCACTCGCATACCAAACTGGATGCCTGCAGGATGTACACCAAGGATCGAGATTTAATAGTTACTCTATCCAACCTCCTTGATGTGCAGCTCGTGGGCCATTGCGAAACATATTTAAAATCGGTAGAGTAGATACGGTAGCATAAAGGGCGTCCGAGTTTTATATCCGTGCATCAGGTTGTCTGTGCGAATGTGTTACAGGTAGGTAGTCCTCCATATAAATCCAGTATTTCGTGCAGTTCAATTATTTAGATTAAATGTTTGTACTGGTAGCACTGGACGTGTGTACAATTGATTCCAGAGCATGTACAGCTTATTGACCATCAGGAAGGACAAATTTTTAATCTAAACAGCAGACCTGCATAAACATAGACAGGTTTATGTTGTTGATCCCATGCAATCTACAGCTAGTCACCCTAATAGTTTCTAACGAAGAATAGGCTTAAATCATATAGCTTGCTGGTGAACTTTATTTGATTCTTGAATATAATCCCAAGAAACCTCTTTAACGAGTTGTAATTTTTTGATGCGATTTCAATCAATTATTATTATACTGAGGAGGACTTGCAACGCAATACTGTATGTAAAATCAATATAGTTCAACGTCTTATATACAATATATACATGCTCCTGGTACTGAGCGCCACCAACCAGTGCAGGGAAACTCAGTTAACCCACAGGTTAAAGTTCGCTTCAAGGTTGACCTGCGTTAACAGCCTGTACTAAGATGAGTATTGTATGAGGAGCGGCACGCGTTCTCGGGCATAGACGGAAAATTGCCACCTGCTTCGACGCACTTGCGTTGCAGAAGTTGCTTGGAGGTGTTCGCAGTAGCGATCTTCTATTAACCGTACTACGCCTTAATCGGAAAATCACTTGGTTTGCGAAAACCATTTAAAAATTAACGCAAGTTTGGAGCTTTACGTTGCGGTGGATGAGACGCTAGTCAGTCGATAGCTAGTCAATCTTTGCTACCTATAGAAGATGCTGATGAAACTGAGGTATTTTACTCGTCTTTGTATTAGCAAGAGATCTCGCAGTCTATGCACGTTGGCAGCAAGGTATGCCGCTATAAGGAATTATTGTTCCTAAGCTATCCGGCAGCAGTCATATTCGTTATGAAGCAATCTATTATTACTCGATACATTCAGCATATGCAGCCGTCAGCACGCTGTCCCATGTCATCTAATGGATTACAGCAGCACAACAGATGCAGCAGCTCCATAACGGCTGCACTCTTCATCCAAGCAGCAGCGACAGCGTCCATTATATGGCAGGGCCGTCGCACGGGCCGTATCTCTTCGGCATGACCAATACGGAGAGATGCAGAAATGGGTGCGTCGTGTTGAGCTGGTGCTGAACTGACAATATAGAAATCTGCTCTGACTAATTTATTTTTGAGCATTGCGTATGGAACTTACCCTGAAATTCCAAGTGATTTCAAAACTGCTTGGAATTTTACGATGAGAAAATATAACACGAAAATGCTATCCATAAAGGCATTTTATTACACGCTAAGTAATAAAAAATGCATAAAAATGAAAGTTTCACATAATTTCACCATCTTCACAAAAAATTCTGTAATGCTGAAAAGGCTTCAGCTAATGTACAGTGTGGATCTGCGGTTGAAGTGATACCGCAAAACTTGAAGTAACAATAATGACTCTAGAGTCTTCAAGGAAATCCACAGTCCGCAGCATAGAACAAAGTTACGCACCAACGATAACATGCACTGACAGTAGTATATAATGATGCGAATCCTTAGTTTTTGAGGGTAACCTACCCTCGCTGCTACCCTCGCGCGCGAGCTTCCGGTTTGTAACAGCCAATACACTACCGGTTTAGCGGGGGTCAGGGGGGCGCTAACCGGAAGTGGGCGGGGCCTGGGAAACCGGAAGGGGCGGCGCAATGACCCGACGGCGCGAGGGGAACCTACCCTCAAAAACTAAGGATTCACATCATTATATACTACTACTGACCCCTCTGCCCCGGACAGACATATTCTCTGGGACACGCAGGGTGGACACAAATCAGCTACGCACCCATACAGCTCAGGTGTTCACTTCGCTACACCGGGCTGTCAGCACGTTAATATTAATTATATGCTGAAGCTAACGGAAATATGATATATTAGACCTTTGGATGTGGTATATAGATGAGTAAATACTCGCCTGAAGAGTATATTTGACGGAGCGGCTGTTGGAGGAACTAAGACATACCTTCTTGGGAAACTCACTGAGGGTCTGCTGAGGGTCTTCAGTACATCCAAACTCTCATCCAGTAAGTCCAAACTTCTAAGTTTGGTGAGAACTCGTTAGCTTGCAAACCTCCTGCACATGCTGCTACGAAACTCGTGGGCTGCCACGAGTCAGTTATAATACGAGAGGCTTGGGATCACGCGGCACCAAGCACCCTCGTGAATGCTGTTCATCGCTAGCTTGTTACCTTCATCAATGAAATCAACGTGTTACACTGTACATGCAAGCCAAGGAACACTTTCATTAGTTCCTGAGATGTACTTGTTCCTAAGTAGCTAATCTATGATGCGGCTTATTGATTCTTCTAGAATTGCCGATGATACCGTCTGTGTGCTTGCGAGCAGCTTGCAAGCAAGCATGCGTGGTACCCCTGCGCAAGCAAGAAGGCAGCAAGTGTGTATGCACGCAAGCTGCATCCAAGCATTCAAACTACTTGCATGCACTCACCACAAACAGTTGGACATTTTTAAAGCTAAAACCTGAAACAAGGAGCGTATATATTGTCCCCACAGGAGTGAACCGCCCTAGCCACAGCGGTCAGCTCGTGAGGAACACACTTCAACAAACAAATGCCTGTGATCTACAGCTGTCTGACAGACGCACGGGGACCACAGAAGCGACATCTGCTGTGTATTACATGCAAGGCCGTAGGCACGTAATTGAATTTAACGAATCTAATTGAACTGTACCGTGGCGAGTCTTTCTTTGCAGCTCTACAAACCACCAGGTTCGCCTGCTATCGACTAACTCCAGCAAGATATTGGATTACGCTGCTGGCTCCATATGATGAAGCTGCTGCTGCCCCCTCTGATCAAAGTCCTTGCATCTCCACGGCTCTGAAGCCTAGTGCACGCCTCACTTCGGATGCTACGTCATATTGGACCCCGTGTGTTACTTTTATTAGTTTCCGTTTTGTGAGATACTCAATGTATTGCAAAACATGAGTAGAATATTTCTCTTATCTCAGTTTTGTTAGATGTTCAACGTGATGCAAAACATGAGTAGGATATTTTTCTCATTGCAGTTTTTCAGATATTCAATGGGATGCAAAACATGAGTAGAATATTTTTCTCATTGCAATTTTGTGAGATATTCATTGTGATGCAAAACATGAGTAAGATATTTTTCTCATTGCAAGTTATTCAGATATTCAATGGGATGCAAAACATGAGTAGAATATTTTTCTCATTGCAATTTTGTGATATATTCATTGTGATGCAAAACATGAGTAAGATATTTTTCTCTTGCAAATTTTGAGATATTCAATGGGATGCAAAACATGAGTAGGATATTTTTCTCATTGCAATTTTGTGAGATATTCATTGGGATGCAAAACATGAGTAAGATATTTTTCTCTTACAAATTTTGAGATATTCAATGGGATGCAAAACTTGAGTAAGATATATTTCTCATTGCAATTTTGTAAGATATTCATTGTGATGCAAAACATGAGTAGAATATATTTCTCATTGCAATTTTGTGAGATATTCATTGGGATGCAAAACATGAGTAAGATATTTTTCTCATGCAAATTTTGAGATATTCAATGGGATGCAGAATATGAGTAGGGTATTTCTCTCATTTCAATTTTGTGAGACATTCGGAGTGATGCAATTGTCAAATAAGATATTTTTCTTGGTCCCCATTTCATGAGATATTGAGAGCTGTTTAATCAGACCAAGACTTTTTCATAAATTCTTTATTAACATGTAGCAAACTTCCTTGTAATAAATTAGTCCAATTCTTACTGTACGTTCATTAAATTCCCCTACATGGGACGTCCTTGGCATCACTGTACTCCTGTGTATGTTAAGCCTCGACCTAACCGGTTGTTTACATCATGGGGGATAAAATATTTTCGCGTCGACACCATCTGCCTCCAAATGCACCCAAAAATCAGATTATACTCTACAAACTCGCTGTCTTCTTGGTCAGATGAACATTTTTTTTTTTTTTTGGACGATTCAAAATGTTTTCCTCGCTAAAATCACTCCTTTTTTTATTTTGCAATTTAGGAGGAACGTTTTCACAAGCCAAGAATGCTCTGTCAAAGGAGGTCATCAGCACTTGCCGAGCTCCTCGACGCTTCTAAAGCCCATATTGAAANTTTTTTTTTTTGACGATTCAGAATGTTTTCCTCGCTAAAATCACTCCTTTTTTTATTTTGCAATTTAGGAGGAACGTTTTCACAAGCCAAGAATGCTCTGTCAAAGGAGGTCATCAGCACTTGCCGAGCTCCTCGACGCTTCCTAAGCCCATATTGAAATTCTTCAGATACTTCTTATAAGATTAATTTTCTTGTATCCATGGCACAGAATTTTCTTCGGGAGTATTTTTCCATCCGGTGTTATTTTTCCTCCATAGCTGGCAAAGTTTGGACAACAAGGAAAAGTTTTCGTCATTAGAACACCAAACTTTGGCGGACGAGGAGGTTTTCTTTTCAACAGCACAATGAGATCAATGAGCGATGTGCTTTGAAGTTTTTGTCTTGTGTCAACCTGCCAACCTTTGCCTTTGGTGCCCTTGTCACCTGCTGTTTAGCATAGCCAGCATGCTGATGGTCCGATGAGAATAGCACTTGACTTTTAGATAGTCTAATGGATCACATAACACATATACTTAATGAACCCTTTATCACGTAGGATAATAGTGATGATAAAAGACAAAATTTCTTCAAATTGTCACTTGAAAATTAACTAAAGTATCCCTTGTATTTTTTGCGATAGACGAAGCATAACAACGATGGGACAGCCCTCTTAGGGAACTGGGTTCGGCTGTTAAAACTCTTCGTGAAGTGATTAGGAGGCAGAATGTACTGCTCTGGAGACATGTATACCACTGTAGAATGAATCACTTTGGGAAATGAGAACATATATCAATTTAAAATGTATAGCTCTGGGGAAAGGTACCAGTCTAAAATGTGCGGTCTGGGAATGCGTACTGGTGTAGAATATACAGTCTAAGATCATGTGCTCACATTGCGGATCTGATTCTGTGGCAACGTATTTTGTCTTTTCACCAAACTATGATCAGAAATTATTCTAACAGTGAAGAAATGTATAATATGGTCTGCGAATAAGAGTAAATTGTTTAACGCCTAAGGAAATTTATAGAGCATTCGCCATTATCAATGCAGTCGTGTCGGCAGCATTGACCTAACTAGGCAATGGTTATCATGAAGAGTTAATTTCAAAACAACAGTTACGCTTACGAGAGGACTTTTAGACCTATGCTAAAATTCATTAAATTATCGTGCTTGTCACATTAGCCCTCACTCTGGTTTCTGGTAGCTTTACCCTTTGAGGCTGACCTAAATAGGGTTTGGTAGAAATAGCAGGTCCCAACCAGGCCCTTTGTCTCCCAAAGGCGTAAGGCAACGCAGCACATGCGTGACGTGCGGCAAATGTTGTCTGTCCCAACTGAAATGTGCACAGGATGTTCTTGAACATTCTTATTACCACATACTTTGTGTGTGATTGGGAATAAGCACCAACTAATGGTGGATGAGGATCTAATCCTGGCTGAGTGCGATGTGGACTTAGCAATTATTGTTCCAGCAGAACAGGAAAACAAATATTATATGCAAATATTATGGTTGGTACGCACTCTAGTCTAAAGAATGAGTTTCTCAGCTACTCGTTCCAAAGTTTTGTTGAACTCTCGAAAACACAATTTTCCTTTTGCAACAAAAAATGTACAAATACGTTAACCGTCTGTTCAGTTGGTTCCGCAAATGCCGTTAGGTAAGCTTCGGACACCTTTTGAAATTTGGAAGGAATTATAACTCACAAGTCTTCTCAAGTGTGCGCTATTTCAATGGACACACGTGGATAACGATACACGTTCTTTTGCCTAACGCGTGCCCCAGCTTTAGCTCTATCTGTTGCATTCATCACCTCAGTGTACACTCCAGGGCTCAGCACCTCTAAAACTTTCGCCTATAGTTAACTGCAATTTTCCACACTTCCTATCGCGACTCCAAATCTTTTTCGCCATAATGTTTTGGCTTCTTTTGTTTCCTGACGAGTGCGTCCGAGCATCGATCACAAGATCCAAATCTTCAAGCCAATTTTCTACTCGAGTTGTTTTTAATTTGCGACGATGGGGGCCGGCGCCCCTCCACTTAGCGTAGGAGGGCATCCCAGCTCCCCAAAGGCTTGCGCACCGCAGAAAACCGGCGCTAGCAGGAAAGCTTCTTTTTTGTATACGAAAAAAGTGCGTGTCGGCACATTGAATATAAGAAGAAAATTTTATGGTCTTCTTATCCCTGGAAGTATAGGGCGTATTGTTGCATGTCTAACGAGGTACTTAATTGGCTTTGGGTGAAATCTTCTGAAATTTTCGGTATTAGGACAGTAACCCGTACCAGTTATCGGGTACCCTGTGGTATTTCTTACCTGAAAACGCGGGCAAAAGTGTTACTGAATTGTTATGAGAAGTGTGTCTCGCTGCCGCTGCTCACCCTGAATTATTATATCTTTTAGTTTCTTTACAAGTCAGGCCACCCTTACCCCATTTGGGTGTCTCTGCAGCTTCGGTCTTCATTATAGAACCAACAGGCTTTGAAAGAGGGACGCCTGACATTAAAGCTCATGTTCTGCACCTTTGAACTACCCCTAAGTTAGAGGATATAGTAATCCTAGTAGGTAATGGGATATTCACATTTGTGTTAAATGCTTAGGGCGTATCAAAATAATTTAGACTGAATATCATGTAAGTGCATCTTGCAACGCTTAAGAGCTGCCTGGAAATCCAAATCCTATGCTCTTCAGAAATTAATTTTCACTCTACACTTCAGCGAACTGCTGCCAGTGTCGATGCTGTTAATAATTTCACTGCCCCGGACTTCCTGCATTATCTGAGCAAACATTTGTTGGATTTTGCCCCGGAAGCGCTGCATTAGAGTCGCAGAAATGTTCCGTTGGTAACATCAAACTCGCTCGCCAAGACAAACTAGCACTTGATGTGTGCGCGTTGAAACCGTGATGGAAAATCACTTAAAGCTGGTTTCCAATCAGAAGTTTATAGGCATTTACCCGATGTTATCTGATACCGTTCAGTATTTACTTGTAGGCAGCCGATACATGCTTATATATTTCCGATTGGGTACTAGGAGTACAGTGTCATTGGGTACTTTGGTAAGTCCAGATATTGATACACTGCAACAAAGAGTAACAGCCTAGAATATCCCCTTCACAGTACTGCTACTTGGAACGTTGCCAGGTCTCCAATGGGCAATAAAAGCAGGTGTGCAACAGCCTCAATGAGCAGAAACATCTGGAAAAAGAAATGTTGACCGCGTCTCATGAGTACGAGGGCCGAAGCTCCGACTAGACTCGGACAGACAGCCGGTCTACGACCCTCTCACGCTCTCAGGATTAGGAAGAGACGACTAATTACTTGACTAACGGAGCTGCAATAATGCGCTGCGACGAGATGGGTAGTAATGGGCTTCTAATGGAAGGTGCAGTAAATGGGTAGGCTTCCAATTTAATCAGCTGTGTCTTAGTGAGGGCAAGGGAATTTTGCCCAGTCATTGATGCCCTAGTGTGGTGTGGACGTCAGAGTCTGGAGTTGGATCCAGTCCCTTACCTCTGACATGTTAGATGTAGCGTTGTATATTATTAGTTTACGTTCTTCACCTCCACTCTCATATCAATTGACTCTGTGCTGCTGCACATATACGTAGTCGCTTGGCCCTTCATTACGATCATGTTACTTTTTGCAGGCAGCAGAGGCATTGGGAACCGAAGAGTCTCTCGATATCAGTGGGAATGTACCGTACACTTCAGGGGCATCTCAAGTCTAATCCACTGCCAGGTCGAGCTACTCCAATCTCAGTCTTGCCAAGAAAATCCAGCGAAGCTACCCCGTTCCAATTAGCCCCCTAATGAGCTTTGCTGTGAAGACTCGCTAGACAAACGGCGAGCAGGGCTGCCGATCGAGCCCTTCTCTTACGCTCTTCTTCCGTGTTAAAATTCTCTGCAGATGGGAGCGTTAATAACTACACTTGGAAATGAGGGCTGGAAGGCTCCCTTGGAAGTAAACAGACCTGAGATTGCTAATGGAACCAAGTGGGATCTTTAATTTCGCCCATTGTTATGTGGAGGCGCGATTACCAACTGGCCAAAGATTCCCCGAACACCGACGCTTGGTTATGTAAATTAATAATTCTCTGAAACAAGGCTTTGTAAAACTTGCATTTCCCTCTGATTCTTGCTACCTTGTCTGTTAGTGCATTGAAACAATACGTCACCGTACGAAATTACGATACATAAAACTCTTAGCCGTCCCAGAAGCTGATACCACACATCAGTTTCTGCGGCGGCCAAAAAATCAGTTAGGGACAATTCCTATATTCATTATCAGCAACTAACTCGAGAGAAATAAATTTAGGGTGGCTTCGAATGTGATAATCATTTCCGTGGAATAGTTTTATTTGAATCAAGAAATTCGAAGAATGCCGCAGTAGACCGATGGGAGCTCCATCCTTTTCTCCCTCAGAGCTTTATTGCTTCTGATGACTCGATGATGTAGCGCTGATACGTGATGTGGGCAGTGATGTAGCGCTGATACGTGATGTGTGCTGTGATGTAGCGCTGATACGTGATGTGTGCTGTGATGTAGCGCTGATACGTGATGTGGGCAGTGATGTAGCGCTGATACATGATGTGTGCTGTGATGTAGCGCTGATACGTGATGTGTGCTGTGATGTAGCGCTGATACGTGATGTGAGCTGTGATGTAGCGCTGATACGTGATGTGTGCAGTGATGTAGCGCTGATACGTGATGTGTGCAGTGATGTAGCGCTGATACGTGATGTGTGCAGTGATGTAGCGCTGATACGTGATGTGTGCTGTGATGTAGCGCTGATACTTGATGTGTGCAGTGATGTAGCGCTGATACGTGATGTGTGCAGTGATGTAGCGCTTATACGTGATGTGTGCAGTGATGTAGCGCTGATACGTGATGTGGGCAGTGATGTAGCGCTGATACGTGATGTGTGCAGTGATGTAGCGCTGATACGTGATGTGTGCTGTGATGTAGCGCTGATACGTGATGTGTGCTGTGATGTAGCGCTGATACGTGATGTGAGCTGTGATGTATCGCTGATACGTGATGTGTGCAGTGATGTAGCGCTGATACGTGATGTGTGCAGTGATGTAGCGCTGATACGTGATGTGTGCAGTGATGTAGCGCTGATACGTGATGTGTGCTGTGATGTAGCGCTGAGGTTACAGGTCAATTCGGACCCTTGGACAACTCAGACCCCCCAACTCAGACCCTCCCAACTCAGACCCCCCAACTCAGACCCCGCCGACTCAGACCCACCCAACTCAGACCCCGGCCAACTCAGA
>LQNS02278125.1:2082961-2146736 GCA_001587735.2 Parhyale hawaiensis | reverse complement strand
CAATCTTTGATTGGCCTTACTTAGCGTCAATCTTTGATTGGCCTTACTTAGCGTCAATCTTTGATTGGCCTTACTTAGCGTCAATCTTTGATTGGCCTTACTTAGCGTCAATTTTTTTTTTAATTTTGTTCGTTAGCTTCAGTATGTCGCCTTAAATAGTCTTCGCTTTCTTTATGTCTCCCTAATGACACAAACCTCACTTTATCTATATATATATATATATTTACCTCCGGTAAGAAAGTTAAGTTTTCGTCGGGTTCTTCTATCTGTTCTTCTGTTATTCTGTTTGTCTTTCTGTCTGTCATCCAGATAAATCAAAAAGTTATGGATAGATTTGAACGAAATTTACAGGGATTATTAGATATGTTTGAGGAACAGATGATTAACTTTTGGTGAAGATCCGTCCATTCGTTTGTTTGTTTGTCTGCTTCATTTTTCTTACTACCATAGCTCAAAAAGCTATGGATCGATTTTTATGAAAGTTACATTAGCTGTTAGGTATATCACGAAGAGTAAATGACGAAATTTTTATGATGATCTGTAAGTTCGTTCGTTAGTTTATCACTGTTTTTACTTTTATGCTTGTTAGTACAGTAGTGAAAAAAGTGTGAATGGATCTTTTTGAAATTTATAGGAGTTGTTACTTGTTAGGAAGGTTAAAAGACATAAATGATGAAATTTTGGTGATGATCGGTTGGTTCGTTAGTGAGTTTAACTAATGTTTGTTAGAATGTTTGTTAGCATCATAACTCAAGAAATTATGAACGGATCTTCAAAAAAATTTCCGATGCTGTTAACACTGTTGAAGGGCACAAATGATTAGATTTTGGTGTTGATACAATGACCTAAGTTTAATTTTTCGTAACTGTTGCCATGCTTGGCGGAGATAGGCTATGCGCTCTTAGAGTGCTCTAGTTCTATGTATATATTTGTCTGTCCACCCAAAAACAGGTAGGAGTTGAGCAATCTTCATAATTTTTGCAGGGAGGTTGGTGGTTTGACCTAAATGTGACCCATGCCAAAAACTAGCCCTAGCTGTTCATAAAAAATGCGGCTGAATTTGCCTCCACCGAGGGTGATGCTCTTACGACACGAGGCGTTCCATTTTGTTATGTTATTATTGAGGATCCAATAATTGGGGCGTAGCGCGATAACCTTGTTGCACAAAGCATCCATACAAGAAATTATGATTAGCTGGTCATCAGAAATGACTGCTTTGAATTTGGCCCCCCACCGCGGGTGATGGCCTTACGCCACGAGGCGTTCTAGTTGTTCATGTTAGCGCAGTCCGCTGTAGGTACTCTATCGCACTACTAAGAAAAAGCAAATTTTTTAAGCCCTGTCCATAGCAGTTTATCTGTGAGTAGCGGAATTCACATTCCGCACTCACGCGTTGCCCTAGATGTTGCGAGAATCGTGCTCCTAGGGATCGCTCTTATGTTGCTTTAACCCTTAGTTAGGCCCTAGGAACGTTCAACTGTCATACTTTCTGTGTTTACTTTCCTTCCTTTCCATTCCTGTTGACACTTTATCTTTCTGTCCTTCCTTCCACTCTCAACTACCCTCTTGATGTGGTATATTTGTACTCGTATAATTAGAAGAAATATAAGTAGCTATTATTCTAATAGCTCCTCTGTAATATTTTGAAGTTTATCCCATGAACCATTTAGGTTCAACTTGTAGTTTATTATAGATCTTTATTACTTCCCCCTAGGAGGTTATGTTTTCGTCGGTTATGTTTTCGTCTTTCTGTCTGTCTGTCTGTCATCAAAATAACTCAAAAAGTTATGGACCGATTTTGACGGAGTTTACAGGGATGGTTAGGCATTTAAGAGAAACAAATGATAAACTTTTGGTGAAGATCCGTCCATCCGTTTGCTTGTTAGTCTGCCTCATTTTTCTCAATGCTTTAACTCAAAAAGTTAAAAACGGATTTTTATGAAATTTTCATGAATTGTTAGGTATTTTAGGAATAGTAAATGACCAAGTTTTTGCAACGATCAGTTTGTTTGTTCATTCGTTTGTCATTGTTTTTAATTTTATACTTGTTAGCACAATAACTCAAAAAATAATGAATGGATCTTTATGAAATATGTAGCTAGGAGTTGCTAGTAGTGTTGAAAGGCATAAATGATCAAATTTTGGTGCAGATCGGTTGGTTTGTTTGTATATTTGACTCATATTTGTCAAAAAATGCTGGTTAGCAGCATAACTCAAAAAGTTATGAACGGATCTTGAAAAAAAATTACTGAAGCCGTTAACACTATTGAAGGGCGCAAATGACTAGATTTTTGTGTTGATAAAGAGAAAATTATAGTCTCAGCACCAAGTTTAATTTTTCGTAACCGTTGCCTTGCTTGGCGGAGGTATGCGCTCTCAGCGTGCTCTAGTTTATAATTGTTTCTATATTCGTTTTAGTTCTTCATATATGCGATTTGTTTCTTTTTCGTTTGATCCCAGTAGGTAATCTTTCAAAGAATTCGACACCGCACATTGGATTTTGTTGTTTCATTTTTCGGAACAAGTCCAACCTGTGTCGAACATTTGCTTCTTTTGATAACCTTTCTTGAGGGCGTCGGGCTCCTTACACTTCATGCAAGGAGATTTAACATGTTTACAAAACACAAACATTTTGTTGACTGGACAGATATTCAGGTGTTATACCAAACTAATTACTCTAGAGAGGCCCCAATACTCAATCATGCCCCTCAATTGAGTTTTTGGTTCACTCTCTTTCAAGCACAATAATAACTAGAACACCTCGTGGAGTACGACCATCACTCGCGGTGGGAGCAAATGTGATTGCCGTCGTTTTTGATGGCCAGCTAATCCTAATTTTTTCCATGGGTCACATCGAGGTCAACCCCACGAGACTCCTTGCAAAAACTAATGAACATTGCTCAACTCCTTCTACCACTTTTTAGGTGGACAGACAAAAATTTATCTATACTTAAATCTCCAACAAAAACAGTATCGCCTCTCTCACTTCGTCCACGGAAGATAATTGGGCTGCCGCCAGCATTTAGAACAACATCAATAATAACAGATCAGATGCAAGGTGTGTGGTGAAATTCCGGGTATTTTGATTATAGTGGAATTAACTAATCTCGATCGAATAGTGATCATCGTTGGCAAATAAAAGCAGCCCCACAGGCACGTGCACGTTAGTGTTTTGTATAAAAGTAAGCAAATTTTGGCCGCAAGCTTTAAGTGAAGAGATATATATATCTTGGAGCTCCTCGGAGGGAATTAACGCATTTCATGATGGACTTATGTATCGACATGAAACTCCTAATGCACATCAATTGTACACAGAAATTCTCTTGCCACATATCAGCTTCTTTACTCTCACATCTAGCAGCCACCAGCAGAAGCGTTGCAAACTCACTGCTATAATTCATCATTAAATCTTCCAATTCGTTTTCCTCTTTAAAAGCAATCAGCGAAAGAGAAGAGCCTGGCGTTGGCGGTGCGTTCCCGCCTCTCAGAAATGATTTGTTGAACAAACGCTCGCGTGTGTTCATTTGAATAACTTCCTTTGATGCGTAGAAGATTAATTCAAACCTAATTAGCTGATAAGAATGTATAAGCGCATAAATTATCGCCTGATTGGAACGCTGTCCCTCGGTCGTACCCAAGGCGCCGTTCTCTGCTGGATCAAACGAAGCGATCCCACCGTTGCAGTTCGTTATTTTGAAGCGCAGCATTAAGAGTAAACAACTGAAAATGTTCTCGTGAACATATTAATCCCTTGCGCTGTAATTAATTCATTAATATGTAATGAACCGCAAGAGCATTACGCACAGCTGTCGTCAAAAGAAATTTGTTAAGTTAAAGCAGACAAATATACGTGAGCTGGTAATGACCTGCTGTGGCTCTGAGCGACGCCTGTAAGTTGTGGTCGTGGCAGTCCGAACCTTACAGCACTCTGCAATAAGCACTTCACGATTTATGGCAATACGTCGGGTGTTGCGACGTATATTGCGATACGTCGGATGTTGACATTAGCTACTGTTGCGATACGTTGGATGTTGACATTCGCTCGTATTTATCAACGTCGGATGTTGACATTAATTTACATGGGTTGGTTGCTAGGGAATCGCACACGAAGTATAGAAAGTTAAACCAACGTCGTAACTAAAAACATGTTCTGCAAACGTTTTGGATTACAGAGAAGCCATCCTCAGTGCACTGAAAAACACAAATGAACGTATAGTAATTAACACAAATACTCCAGGAAAAGAAAAACAGACAAATGAATTGTAAACCTAACTAACCAAAAATACTATTGAAGAATAAAATCAGACCAAATGCATTGTTAACCTAAGGCAGAGTGTGTAGCGGAACTGCAGATATTTGAGCATTCAGGGACGGTTTATCACGATGTATGTATATTGATTCCAACACCCTAAGTTCTTTGCTATTATTTATATTATCTATACCTGAAAAGTTGGAAATCCTAAGGGGGTGATCGGCTTCCTGACTATGGTTCCTAATGGAGGATTGAACTGGTTTAGAAAGCACCACTCCCGTACGGTCTGAGATTCCCCTATGCTGTGCTCATCGCATGTTGACATTACTCCAGTATACTTCAAAACGTCGGGTGTTGACATTAGCTCCTATATTGCTATACATTGGATGTTGACATTCACTCCTATCGACCACTGTGGATTGTGCTGCACTAGCGAAACTTAAAATGAAGGTTTCTTCGATTCTCAGTGTGCGGTGGCGACAATACTGTCCGGTGCACCGTAAATGGTGAGGACCCATCTGTACCCCTGCTACAGAGCGGCTAGCGATGTTGCACCGTGTGGATGAATAACACTAGGCAGCAGGTGCTCTCCTCAAACCAAAATTTTTCATTTATTATAATAATTTTTCATATTTCAGTACTAAAGCTCGTGATATCGTTAGAAGTTCGAAATGGCAAGGGATGTGTAAGCGACTCATTGCAGCGACGCGCTGCGTGTCGAAATATAACAGTGCAGAGTACACATATAGAATTGGCAGTACAGTACAACCACAGGATTTAAATATTGGCACAACTAAGTTTCATATCTTAAATTATCAGTAGTGTTGCATGGCTTAAGTAATACTTGGTAACTTGATAAGCAAGCAGTTAGTATAGAAACAGGTACAGGACTCATAAGCCTTCTCTCGATTATAGTCTGACCACTTTATCAAGGCAGTTCGGCCGTGGTCAAATTCCTATATAGATTTGTCAATTCTATGGGTATTTCTAAGATTTTGTTAGGCCCACTTAGCTCCACCCACTACCTGTTTATAGAGAAGTCTCAGAGATACACACAGAATGGCCTCGCTATAAGGGAATATGACCACAACCGAACTGCCATATTAATAATGATCAGACTATAGTTATAACAAAACAATCGCGAAAATACTTGCGTGCAGCCCATGTGGCGCCTTAAATTCGACTAAAAGAAAAATGAATTCATATGTAAAAAATGTTTATTTGTATTTTAACTTAGCTGTATTATTTTTTATTTATGTTTTTTTAGTGAGAAGCACCCTCTTCACTGGTCTTCAGTCACAACCAAATGTGCTTGTTCGAGGCTTTGGCTACGTAAACAAAAAATGCCTCTGTGTGCTGTCTGTGTGCGCGTGAACACGTATCTATATCGTAGTTTACATATAACGTTGCAAGATTCCAACACCTAATCGCATGGAAGCACAACACGAAGAGAACGTCATCTCGTCCCAGCGGAGCCAGTCCACCGGCTCGAGCGATGCCTCCACTCAAAAGTCCGGTTAATTTTCTCCAAAATAAAGGTCACCGGAGCCGCTCATTAGGTCCCGTGTCTTCTAGAATCTTTTTCCCCTTTTGAAAGACTTGTAAACGGCAGCAATTTGATTAAAAGTCTCCACTGGAGCGACCAATGTTCTGGGAGAGAGACTAATGAACCTCTGATGAGCTTCCTTCAAGGTTTCCAGCTAAGATATCGCTTCTTTGAGTCTTCTACTTAATGCAAAAGGGACCTTGCCGAGTTGGAAGCCTCAGGGCGATGGATAAAACTTGGATTTCTCAAAAGAGTCGCTGCTGAAATAAGCTTGAGAAAAGTGGCTTTCTTTTTCCAACAGATGATGTAGCACCGGCACTGCCGTCGCATGCGTGCTGGCCAGGCACGTGAAGCGTGTGGGATCTAATAGATGAAAGTCTTTTTTACCCTAGCCTAGCTTGAGGGAGATAATGTAATCCAAAAAGCTCTAATTTTCCTGGAACTTTCATTCGGAGCTTTTAATACACCGACCACGCAAACCGACCACGCTTGAGCCATCGCAAGCTCACTGTCAAAGAGTACGACGGACTTTGAGAACATCTCAAGCGTCATCGGGTTGCGAATAATGCCTGAAATTTTATTCAAAGTAAGCAAATAAAACAAACCTTCATGCTTATAGTAGTGGTAAATGATCTCCTTTGTGTGACGCACCTTTAAATTGTATTTATTTTACGCTCACAGTGACAAAAAGTTTGTACTATACTTAAGAATAATGTAGTTAATCAACAACAATGTATCCAAGATTGAGTACTACAGCAGTACTCCCTTCAATGCCACTTCGCTGCCCAACGAGAAGGGGGCGAACAGCCATGATTGAGAAAGCATAGTGTACATACACACAGACATGGTGTACAGTACATACACACAGACATGGTGTACAGTACATACACACAGACATGGTGTACAGTACATACACACAGATATGGTGTACAGTACATACACACAGACATGGTGTACAGTACATACACACAGACATTTTGTACAGTACGTACACACAGACATAAATTCTGTCGTATAATTGAACGTTGATACACGATGCTGCATTTCTTAGCCAGCCACGTAAAGTTAGAAATGGTTTTGTAAAAAAGTCATAGTATATAGCCTAAGTAATGCTTTTTATTTTCGCCTATATCTTTAGATATAGGCGAAAGTAGGTAAGGCAGTGGTCGGTCTGTCCTCTTCTGTTGCGTGCTGCTCTTCTTCTCTGCGTGCTGCTTGTCCCTTGCTTTTTTTCTCTTAAGACCCCATTTACGGTAACTGGAGAGGCTAGCAATGATAGCTACTTATGTTATTCATTCGCTAGCAGCATTACGTCAGTTGTGTTAGGCCCAAATATCAAAGAGCTTAGAATTAGATTTATCAGATGTCAGTATCATTCATTTTGCTTCATGTGCGCGTCTCTCTCTTCGCTATTTTTAAAATTGTGAATCACGATCTGAGTTCGATTAAATATTATTAAATTATTATTGTTGTTGTTGTTGTTGTTGTATCTTTAGATGCTACATGTATCATCAAGTATCGAAAGCATGGCTCTGATTCTTCCTCTAATAACGCACTCGTACTCAATTGCCAATAGCCAATTCAAATTATCGTATGGTGCTATGGTAAATAACGTTTCGTCGTTATTATATTCCCAGTTTGATCTTGCTTAGCTTAGCTAGGTACGCAGACGAGAAAGTAGAAGTTCGCGAGGGAAGTACCATAGCGTCGGTACATTCCAGATCGCATTACGTCGCATGGCACGTATCCTGGTACCAGCGCTCGCTATCATTGTGTGCGCTGTAGGTGTTGGGTTTTTTTGCGTCCTGGACCATTACGAATAACAATCTAACAGCCGAATTTTTTTTTACATATTTCATGTATGAGTGGCAAACGCCATCAAGAAGGTATTTTATATGAGATAAATAAACTCTGAGAATAGCTACGTTTCAGCAAACAGTTGTAAAATGGAGGGCGTTCTTCCCCAAGCCCTGCAGAGCCTGCTGAACTGCAGCCATTACAGGCTTTTGTTCGACCCCTTCTCTGAGACCAAGTGTGAACAGAATGTCTTAAGAAGCCGCCAGTGTACACAACAGGCCTAAAGAGAAGATGGCGAGTTCATAGCTGCAATGCGTGGATGTTGGACATCACGGTCCGCTGCTCTTTAGACTCTGCAGTAACTATAAAGACTTTAGCTAGCAAGAAACTCTGGGTGTGCCGGAGTGCCATAGCGCCGTACGCTACATTTAGTCATGCTTCAGTCACTCCGGTTAATGGTTAACTGCCCGAGCTTCTAAGCTGCGAATGGCAGACAAGTACTGTGACCTTTGCAAATGGGGGCTGCGCCCTTCCACTGTGTCCCTAAATCTTACGTTAAGCACTTGTAGTGCTTCCTACCCTGCCAAATTCTATGGCGGCACGCCGGTGCCGCGCAGCAGGTCCCAGAGTTACTCTCTGAATTAACATACGCACTTGCACGAGAACTCGCAATGTATACAAGTAAATTGAGCAATTGGTGTTCATTACGAGAGACTTTTGGGCCCAACGAGAGCTCATAGCCGCATGCATGTGAGCTTTGTGAAACATGGTCTAAAGTGCACCATAGTCTGCTGGACGCAGGGAAGGCGGGTAAATTTAGCTCAATAGATGGAACAAAATTTCGTTTGTTGCCGAGTTTATTGCCTGTTTTGTGACCGACATGAAAATGAGGCGCAATTCTCGTGCATTAAACTGAAATTAACTTCTTATAAAGAACTAACTTTCACTAAGACTGCATATATTATAAGCTTAAAAGTGCAGCAAGAAAATACTATGCTACATGCCTTAAAATCTTGCCAACGATCAAATGCAAGTAAATAATAGTCTACAGGACCGATACGTAAATATTTTTAAACTACTGATTGTTGAATACAACAGATATTTTATGCATAATACTCCAATGTATTGCAAGATTACGCCCATACCTGTGAGCTATAGAAAATCTACAAAATTAAGTGTACAAATTTCTTAGCCGACAAGCAACCAACAAACAAAGTACACGCAAGTAACTTTTTCTTAGGTCCAAGAAGCCAATAAGTTTATAGTGACCTTTTTTCCCTCATTGAATGTTTCAATTTATGACCATACATGTTTTACCGATTGCTCTGACAAATAAATTTCTATGGAGTTTCTATGGAGTTCCAACTGTGAAAGATACCGAGGGTACTAAGTGCTGGTATGGGTAAGACTTGATATGTATATAGTACTGATGTAGGCACTTACCAACAGCCGGGATGTATTCATTGGCGTCAACTACGCCGTAGCCAGGGCCATGCTTTTCTATGCATACTTGAATATTAGGCGTAAATTCCGTAGAGTTATCACGTTTGTACCCCCACGCCACACGGAAGCTAGGGGCACAATTTCGGAAGGCATTTTTACGGACAGAAGAACGTCTTAACTGATATGCCTGAATGGCGAACACTGTAACTGTAGTAGTCTAAAATTAGGCGGCATGCCAAAATAGGCAGTTCTTCAATCTTGTAGTTACTTTAATCGCGTTTTAGTGCACAATATGATTGGCATTGTTATTAAAATTATCATGGCCCAAGGTGTAGGTTGTGGCAACGTTTCAACTCAACTCTTTCCCCTCAAACAGAACAGAGCAATGGGGTCTGAGTCCACACCCATATGTTGCTTTCCAATCTCGCGATCCCTCGTTAGACTTGAGCCCCCCCCCCTCCAAGGCCCCCATAGCCCGTGCTGTGACAGCACCGCACGAGTGTCGCCTTAAGAAAGTGGCGCGAAGGAAAACCAAACTTTACTCTAAAGTCAACGAGCAACTCAAAAGTTTTGTTTTGCTAAGAAAGTTTGCGCGACGCCAGAGGCAAGCAGCGGCGAGTTTCGGTAAGTTTTCATTCATTCAAATGGCGCTGCAGCGTTTGGTATTCCTTCTTTTACGGCCGCCATAACTTTCTTACGCCGTGTAAGTTCCTAAATAAACCTGTTGGACGGGTCCCGTCTCCCCGACTGGAGTCTCTTAGATCGTTTGGGCTCAGGCGCCGCGGCCATTTCCCTATAATCTCCAGTTGTATTGTTTTCGTCTCAACTTCCACTGCTTGAGGACTTAGCAACGGCTACTGAAATTTTGGGTATCTTTCCATAGAGAGTAACCAAACACTTGACAAAATAATTGCATTGTGGCTGTAAGGTATAACTTCTTGAACCCTCGGCCGCCATATTTCTTCCTTGTAAAAATCAACATCCATCTGATGTAGGTACTTATGACACCAATCCGTTAGGTATCGAAGTACAGCAAGTTTTTCCGTCAGGGTTATCCAATGATATCCAATGAAACATATACTGTGCTGCAGTTCTAGTCATGTAATCTGAACAACATTTCCTACCGCTGGCACGTGTAGCATCTTTCCATCTGAACACTACAACTTATTTTTCTCCATTTATAGATATTTGCTTAACTTTCAGACTATAGAAAAACTTTTCCCCCGCATAAAAAACGACAGGTGGAAGTTCCAACGATAAAAGTGTAATCTTTCTCTTCATTCAGTTATTACAGCTACCTACGATTTTTCTTCCTCTCACTGCATGTCTGTAGTAAATATCTTCGCGTACAGTACAATAACCTCAACTAGCATCGATTGTTTGTTAATTATCGCGCTTTTTGTAGTCTAAGAAGAGCTAATCGCCATGAAATAATAGCTTGCTTTTATTCGCGCTGTTAAAAATTACCTACGCTCGACTCGATACTGAGACGTGTGTTAAAGAGAAGATGTTATGATGTCTGTAAGTAAGCGAAGTGTAAGTTATTTTGTTTAAAGTATTAGACGCAATTCATTCATCTAATCAGTTCATCAGTGAAATTTTTTGACGTGCCTGTTCTCTGGTGTATTACACTGAGGCTCTTAGATGATAGTTTCAATCCATAAATAAGCAATGGTGGGTATCACTTAAATACCCAAAACTTTGTTTATAAAAATCGTTATTGATTAGCACGTTTTGTGTTTAATTTATTGCCTCCGCCAAGGAGAATATGTTTTCGTCGGATTTGTCTGTCTGTTGTTTTGTTTGTCTGTTGGCTGTCGGTCTGTCACCAAGATAACTCAATAAGTTACGGACAGATTTTGACGAAATTAAGTATTAAGTATGTTAGAAGGAACAGATGATTAACTTTTGGTGAAGGTTCGTTCATCCGTTTGTTTGTTTGCCTCATTTTTGTTAATGTCATAGCTAAAAAAATTATGGGCGGATTTTTATGAAATTTACATGAGTTGTTAGGTTCATTACGAAGAGTAAACGACCAGATTTTAGTGATGATCTGTTAGTTCGTTCGTTTCTTTGTTGTTGTGTTTTATTTTATGGTTGTTAGCACAATAACTCCAAAAGTTATGAATGGATCTTTGTGAACTTTACAGTAATTGTTGGCAATGTTAAAAACATAATTGATAACATTTTGCTACAGATCGGCAGGTCTGTTTGTCGGTTTGACACCTGTTTGTCATAATATTTGTTAGCAGCATCAGTTAAAATGTTATGATCGGATTTTTATAAAAAATGCAGAAACTGCCAATAGTATTAAAAGGTACAAATGATTAGATTTTGGTGTTCATACAAAGAAAATCATGGGTTCAGAGCCAATTTGAATATTTCGCTACCGTTTCCTTGGTTGGGGGAGGTATGCGCTCTCAGAGTGCTCTAGTTGCTATATGAACATTATTATCGAATAGTCACCGGCTTTCGCTAAGCGAGCGCGTTTACTGATGAACAAAAGTTAATTAGCGTTATACTCTGTTCATTTTATCAAGGCAGTGTAGGCGTGGTCAAATTTTTCTACAGCGTTATCAAATCGATGGACAATTCTGAGATTTTGTTCGGCCCATATCTTAGCCCCGCCCACTACCTGCATACAGAGAAATTTCAGAAATACCCATAGAATTGGCAACGCTGTAGAGGAATTTGACCGCGCCCAAACTGCCTTGATAAAATGGACAGAATATAAATATCGTCAAAATTTTGGAAAATTATCGAGTGCGCTCTATTGTGAATAAGGCATGGTACACACCCAGCGCGAGCACACCACTCACCAATGGGAATTTTCCAGATCACCAACACGGGCCACTGGATCAGCACCGTACCAGCAGCTGCAGCTCGTATCGCAAGTTGACATTTTGAGCAGCTAAAATGATTTTTCTCCTGCCTCCCTTCAAACTGCTTTTCGCAATATTGATCATTTCATATGAAGAGCAGAATTAAACATGCTTAATACATTCTTTGGTACAATAAACATCCGTTCAATAATAAAAAAAAAAAAGAGTCGGCGAGGTTTTTTAACCTCCTCTCAATGTCTGGGATTGTCCCTCCATCCATATTTTTCTAGTGAGCCAGCAGGACCTGCACCCTGAGGTGTCGGAACCCCTCGAGCCTCAACATGTTTTGCTGACCGAATTGAGCTCTAAACATGGCGTTCTGCACTGCACCAGGCGCCGCTCTTGAGGCCCCCGTACGACAGTTTGCTTTATTGAGCAAATTTGGGCTCCGATCCGCCATTCTTTGGCCCGAAATCTGCGCTGTACCGATAGCGCCCTCAATGCCAAGTCCCAGCTTTTCAGATTTATGGAGTTCGCCGTGACAATTCGGTGAGGATTTTGCAGAAGATGTACCGCTGGCTTCCCGCCCGGCAATGCCCATCGCTCAGTCCGACGGACTACCATTGCAGTCTTCTCCTCGACAAATGACTTTGCTTGTCGATATCTGCATATTTTGTGCAGCGGCTGCCATGGAAAACAATCCGTTTCGGTGCTCTAAAATTTATACGCCGATGGTTTTCCTCCGCTGCAGCAGAGATTTTAGTGTTCATGGATATGAAGAAAATTGGAGAATACCTGTTCATATACCATAGCTGAACTGACATAGGCTATCTCAGGCATGGCTGAACCGTTGTTCAGCCATGAACGTAACTGTTCCCGTTGTTCAGCCATGATCTCATGCGTGACAATAACAAACAAATGTGTGTGACGTTGCAGCTGGTCGCAGCCAATCATGCAAGTGCTTGGAGCACTTTTACCAGAGGATTGGTTTGCTGATTGGAAGTGAACACCTGTGACGTCATCCATTTGTTCGTTAGTGTCACACCGCAAGGATGATGAGACTACGCAAAGTTAACCCACTGGGCGGGGCCCACGAGTCACAAAATTCAATACGGTAATACGCAGCTGTTTTACATTGTTTCTCCGTCATTTCTTTTGGGCCTCCCCCCAGAGTGTCCTACAATCTTCATAGTTGCACAAAAAATACGTATCAATGTATCTACGACCCTTTTTAGCTTTCTGAAGGATAAAATTTTATCAAACTATTTCCCAGAGCGTCTGTAAAAATGTGGCCCTAAGCTGTGCCGCAGCGTACAGTCGTTAACAGACCCTAAGGTCCTCATTGTGAAAACTACAGCATCATTGGAAAAACTTATGGATTTAACTTTCGCCAGTTTTAACAGCATCGTTCCGAAAGACAGTTTAGGAGTGGGAAATACCGTTTGGTAATTTTTTTCCAAGTTAGTTAACGCGAGTCGGACGCGACACTTACTTACACTGTTGTACCGCACACAGGGTATAGGTATAGCTGATGTTCTTTTTTATAATTTTGTATGGCTTCTGCGTATTTATATATAGACTTTTGCTTTCGTATTACTTCGCCAGAAGGAAAGTAATTTCTTTCCCTAATGCCCTAATGTTTTCCAAACAAATCTTGGAAAAACGTTCTTTTATCCCGGCGTTTAATCATATGCATCTGGACCATTTTTTGCAGCAGCTGTTTGACATTATAGAGGATATATGGCAGGTCATTGGTAGAAAACAAGAATAAATCGAAAACATAAGGTTTTCAGTCATATGATTCCATTTCCAAAATGCCATATTACTCTCGATAAAACGCACTTCATTGATTGCATTTTAAAGACGATAAACGCAACTCCAAAACTGCTTCTGACACATTCGAGCATTTGCCAGGTTCAATTCTTGTGCTCTTTTAACAGCCTTTTAACAAACGGTCTTTCAAAATTTTGTCCTTCAGAAAGCTGAAAAAGTTCTTAGATGCTTTGATACTTATTTTTGTTTAACTGTAAAGGTTGTAAGACACTCTAGAGGCCCAAATGAAATGACAGAAATACAATGTAAAATAGCTGCGTATTACCGTACTTGAATTTTGTGACGTCACCAGCTTCATTACCCATGGTGCACCGCAGCTTGGCCCCGCCCTGTGCGTTAACCTAGTGTAGTCTCATCATCCTTGGTCACAACGTGGCGAGACGACTCTGTGTTTGTTCTTCCATACAGAGTGAGATAGCTGCCACGTTGTGAGCATTCACTTTGCTTCAGGCAAACAGTTTCAACGAAAGCATTCGAGGAAGCTGCATTAGTTTTTACAGTGAAAATATGAGTCATGTGTTACACAGCAATTGAACAGTTGTAACAGTTGTAGTATCATTATTGAACACTGTGACATTCAATTAACTAAGGTCATTTAGTACCCTGAAAGTGATAGATTAATAATGTAATATACATGTCAGTTAGAACTGAAATGAAGGCGAATATTTTAAGCATTTCGTCAAAGAGAAAACCAGCTTTGGACCGCCTGGTAGCATGAGCAAGATACTTATTGATACACCCAGTACATAAGCCGTTATATTCCAGTTATTTTCTTTGCCGACTAGAACCGAAATAAAAGCTAAGTACTGTATTTCACTATGGTGTTTTATAATTTATTAAATATATAATGTGTTTTTGTTAAGTAATTGTGCTCCTGTAGTTAAGACAGACTGCAAATTTTGCTAACATTAATAGGATACGTTCTGTATCATCTACAACTTCCGTGTTATTAGAATTATGAAAAGGGAAGTTAATTTTCTGAATAACGTCTACACGATGATACTCAGTCCCATTCCAACACATACATAATAAAAGTAATGTATATGTTATATTAGAAGGAGATTAGCGGCCTTCCAGTGGACTGTTAATGCTGTGGCATTACTAAAGTTCTTTTACTTGTTTTGTGGTGAACTGTAATCACCCCATTTATTTATTAACTGTTAGTGCCAACCCCGGTGTTTCTTTTTTTATGTCAAGAATGGAAAATTAATTGAATAAACATGTGATATTGGGTACCAGTAAAGTGCCTACCTGGGTGTGCCTCTAAGTTAGATTAAATTAGACAGATAGTCAGGTCTAATCAGGAAGCAAAGAGCGTAACGGGAGGACTCACGAAAAATTAGCACCAAAAAGTGACGTCTTCATCGACGAATCTATGGCTGAGCAGCCTAGGAGTATTTTACCTAATTTACCCAGAAAAATCGTCTTAAATTGCGAAGTTCATCTCTAGCGTATAAATAAATTGAGATAACATATACTAATTTAGCAATTATCTAGAGAAAATTGAAGTGCATGCTGGTGGAAACTTTCACAGCACTAGCACCGAATTTGTTCCCCTTCGGCGACCTGATTTAACCTCTTTTTCTTGATTGAAGCCTTATTTACACTTCATATTCAGTTCACAGTGCTCTTCACAGAATATATAAATTCCCTGACAACAAATATAAGTACCATTATAGCCAACTCTGTACGCGAGAGAAACCACAGGAACAGTAAGCCATTGCTCGAACTTTCTGTACTTGGCGACAACATTTTTCGGTATTTTGCAGCTCAAGTAGCTGGCCAGTCATGAGCGGGAGATTGAATGAAATAAATCAAAAAATACAGTGATATGTTCAAGAAAACAATACACGAAGGCCTGAGGTCCCACACCTAAACACTTCGACTCGTCGATGTGATTGAAATTTGCTACGTGCGGTCACAGCTATGTTTTATTTCAGTCCTATTGAGTCCTCTCGTTGCATTCTTTGCTTCATGGGTCTAACTTGACGATCTAGCCTAACCTATTCTAGTTCAAACCACCTTAACACATTCTCTCAAATAGACCAAATATTTCCATGCTAGGACTTTTTTTTACCAGCAGTAGTTGCGTGCAACAATCCCTAACCAGAAATTATGGTGTGCTAATTTCAGCACTAAAATTTCCCTTCTGCTTTTACTACTTTAGTCGTCAGCGGTCGGAAGGTTTCAAGTTCTTCCATCTCATTCGTACACACAGTCAAAGTGAACACGATCACCACTTAGTGTACGCTACAAATTGTTATGAAAATGTTCACCGTCAAATCAGTTTTCTCTGTAAGTCTCACTTGGCAAGTTGGGGAAATCTCTCCAAAGTTTGAGCTAAATATATCTAAAAAAAAAAAAAACAGTGCACTTTTCCGCTACTTCTAGGGCACATTAACACATTCGGATCGACGTGTGCATGAGCCAACGCGTTGATCTGAATGACGTGCGAACTCGGCCTAAGGATCACATTAATTTCCCTCTGCATGGCGCATACTGCTATGTATAAATATTTATGAAACGATAATAGTCGTGTCTGCCAAAACTACTTGGCTAGGAAATTGTCTCAAGACAGAACGATGCTATGACCTGCACGTATAGGTTTGGATCCAGTGCATTGTAGCACTAGTGTCAAAGTATCTAATCTGCCAACGAGCGAGGAAACAGCTTAGTCCCCTTAAAATATTTCATTTTCTATATGTTATAGACAAAGAAAACATTATTTTTTAGGTAAGCCTTGACAAATTCTTGTGACGTTCTATTAGGAGTAGAAGCTAACTTTTTAAAATAATGTTTCCATATCTAGTGCTTCCACACATGAATAAAAATTAATTTTATATTATAGGCTACAGTGTTTTCTTCTGCTAATAATTTCATGGGCAACTCCACCGTAAACAAAAATATAGTTCGCCTAATGTTTTACTGAAATGTCATTTCAGTAATTGCCAAAATTAACCACGTCAATGCATGATATTATAATTACACTTTTAGCGTCTTAATAAAACTCACATATCAGGCCATACACGTCACCAGCTGCGGCAGCTTAAACTGTAATATTGGTATTGGAATCCGTAGAGTGCCGTATAATCAAGTCTGTAGCATTCCGTTCATGGCTGAACTACGCAACGTTCGTACCATGATTCGGTTGGTGCAAGTGCAGTTCGTGGCTTATCTAAATTTCAGGAATAATGTATGCAGGTAAGCTAAGGCTGTGGCACACGCTAGTCAAAAGAACTAGTTTCTTCTACTAATCGTGCGAAAGTTTTGTTCAGCTCCTGTAAAGAAAGCTTTCAGTTTACCAAAAAAGGTTTTAAAGTGATAGTCATCAAGTTTAATTTGCTCAGCAAGTGCCGTTAGTTAAGTTTCGAACATGTCTTCATATTAGGACAGTATTATTACTTGAATATTTTCCCCACTTTTGTGCTACTAACATGGATACAGCAACGTATTCGGACGCGGAAATCTAAACTCGCTCTTTTGACTAGCATGTGTCACCGCCATTAGGTTAGTTACCAATTCTAGCTGAACCAAACCTAACCTATTTACCTCTACCAAGCCTAACCTAACCTCGCACATACCTTGAAGTAAGTTTTTTTTTTCTTTCTAGTGCTATGTTGATGGATAGATTTTCAAACAGCCTGCCTCTCACATCGGTTTGTGATGTCAACACGAGGGGCAGCAACTACCGCTCCTGTGCAGGACACGGAGCCCGAGACACTCACCTGACAAACACACCTGAGTTTTTTGCGGTGACCTTGGCCTTCCTATGGTGCGCTTCGCCCGTCCATGTTCAACAAATAACTTCATATTTAATACTGCCTGTTTATAGCAGACGCCAGCATCTACGCAACAGCCATCTTTATGTTCTCTTGGCTGTTTCAGGTTCAGCTTTATTCATAATAATTGCTTTACTGCAGGCGCAAGGATGCCGCTGCCTTCCGACGACGGGCAGGAGACAGAGCTGCGAACAGCTGAGCGACGAAGTTTATTTTTAAGATGCCAGCTTGTTGCAAGAAAATACCAGCACGCGCAGCGTAACTGAGACCGACCTAGGCATTAAAAGTTGTGCTAAAACAGTTGATATATTAATATAACTGTTTATTTATATCCAATGTGACAACGGACTCCAATAAACTGTTGGCTGTAATCGAAACAGCTAACTGCTAAGAAAATAGATATGGCCAAAATTTCGAATTCTAGCTATAACGGAGTGCCAGTAGAAATTTATAATAATCCTTATACAGTGGGAGCGAGGCCTAGCCCATACCTAATGAATGACGAATAACAGATGCAAGAGTTTACCCCACACATATTAATATATTAAAGAAATCGATGAGAAGTAGATGAAATTTTGTTACCCACGACGCGTTTCGCTGTAGCCTCAGCACATCAGGTGGGAGGCTTGAAGTTGACTGAATATAATTCATTAAGATCTCATCAATTTCTTTAATATATCGATGCCATTTAAAAAAAACATATTAATATATATATNCGACACATTAAGGTAGAGTTCCGCCTGAAGGACGACTTGCCGTAAGCAATGCAGTGGTCGCTGCAGCCATCAAGCAGAAGATACTCTGCATAAATAAATACACACAAGGAGCGAATGTAACACGGCCCCCAGCTCTGCTTGCTGCACTCCATCAACAAATAAAAGGTTGCTTATTATTGGAGCGGCGCATTCCCTGATAAGCATGGTGAGCTCCTCAGCAGCCTGGTGCCTGCCGAACAGATTCGGTCTCTTTCAAGAGAAGAGAGGGTTTCTTCATGCATTTTCAACTGGCTACCTTGAATTATAATCATGCATGTTTCGGACTATATAGGAGTGTGTTGTATTTGCTGAATGACCGAAAGCTTGTGCGTTAATAGTATAATCCTGGGTTTACTTGTGAAAATTTGTTATCTACTTACAGAGCAAATTAAAGTCCAGTATTCCGGTCTACATTACTATGAGGCGTAGCCGTTTCACCGCTGGCCAAATTAAATTTAAATCGAGACATAGACCACACCATGCATTGACTGGACACTGGCCCCTAAGGCAGGTTTCTGTCCCGTAATTGGGCCTGACTACGCGAGGCCGCAGACGCATTTTTATATGTTCTCCCATTACATTTTCATCTTTGTAGAGCAACTGTTTATGATATCCTTTGATATTTACAGTAGAGTAAAACTGTTTCGCAATAGGTTGTGACATAAAAAGTCTCATTTTATAGAATAGAAGCTTTCAAATTTGTGGTATGTTCAATTTCAAACGATGCGCCAACTAAACAGCTGATGAAAACGTTAATGAAATTCATTTGGTATACGGGCGAAGCAAAATGATTAGAACAGACAGCAGATCTGAAGGGTGAGTCGGAGCAGCTTGCAGACATGAAGTGCTGAAGCACTAGTAGAGTGAAGTGATGAAGCATTGGCTGTCATGAAGTGATCTATCATTGGAAGCAATGAAGTGATATAGCAATGGCGGCAGTGGAGTGATCTGAATTATTAAGCACTGGCCACTATGAAGTGGTGTAGCATTGAGCATGGACAGCAATGAAGTGATACAGCATTGCTAGCCGTGAAGTGATACAGCATTGGTAGCCGTGAAGTGATACAGCATTGGTAGCCGTAAAGTGATACAGAATTGGTAGCCGTGAAATGATCTAGCATCTTCAACAGTATAATGATGTAGCATTGGCAACTGTACCATTGACCGCCACGGTAGCAGCATGCCTCTGTTCGCTGCTCTAACACCTTGTATCGCTCGCAGGTTCGAGGCGAAGCCAGGCACGCGAGCTCTTTGCAGATCTTGGCGTGCTGACTCGGCAATTGTGTGCATGCACTGCCCCGTGGTGGAACTTACCTGGTGGTGGAGGGTGGAGGGTCATTTGTTCCTTCATTCAAATTGGCGCCATAGTTCTTGGTGACCCGAGGTCGACTGCAACTACACTTACTCATCTAGGGCCAGTGGACCTATACCCGCAGCACAAACCAGTGCATGTGGGTTTCCCAGGTCAGGGTGTGGTCGAAGTTGACTGTACCTTTACCTTTGTGAAGTAAAGTGACCTAACATTGGCAGTTGTGAAGGGATCTAATATTGGCAGCTGTAAAGTGATCCAACATTGTCAGCTGTGAAGTGAAGTAATGTAGGCCACCATGGAGTAATTTAACTCCGGCTGCAATGCAGTGATGTAACATTGTCATCTGTTAAATCATATATGTAATGGAGGCAACTATGAACTGATGTAACATAGTTATGTCATACATTATAGATATCGCCTACTGCAGATATATGATTGTAAATTTTAGATTCCTTGCTCTTCAACACAATCCTTACATTACGAAGAAAAAATTAAGCTTTCTTTGAAGTATGTGTGGTAATTAGAACTCATTTTATTAACGCTTACGTAAATCGGCCTGCAGGCCCAATTGCGAGAGGCCTGATTTCAGTGTCCAGTCAATGTATGGTGTGGTCCATGATCCAGACTATAAATGAAACGGCTCTCTTTATGACTCCTGCCAAGCGAAAGGGTCTAGGGAGAGGAAAAGGTAATTTGAATCTGAACTAAGCCAATTACTGGCCGAATACTACATTAATATTCCGTAAGACTATGCTATTTCTAACATGTTACATGGAAAGGACTGGTACTTAATGGATTACATGTAGTAAATCGAACACGCCTTAACACTTTAACATCCCAGTTAAACATCAATATCCTTGGGTTCATCACTGATCTAAACTTCAAAAGCTGAACCCTACGCTATCTAACGCTCCTTCAGTAGCGTGCAACGCGCTTCCGAAGGAATGTTACCGTTGGTCTTTTCACGGCATGTGGTTAAAAATACCCCAGAAATTTTCTCAAACTTTTTTTTAGCGACAGAACTACTGCGACGCGCTACATCGGTGACACTTAGCAAATATTTCTAACCGGTGCCAATGTAAACCGAGTGAGACGCCGCTGATCAGATAATGGGATGACACTATAGCTGCTATCTTTACCGCATGTGAGCGCTGTCTCGTTCCCGTCCCAGCTGTGGGCCACACAGTTAAAAGTATATTGAGCTACATACTAGGTTGCACGCATCGCCCACGCCACGGGCACGTCCCGAGCAGTGTGGACCGAACAGTTGGCAGACCTGCTCGCTCTCATGCAGCATTAAACGCACGCCGTACTTCTTCCTTCCTCAATAAAAGCCTTCATGTCGCTGAAAGCTTTAAGCCGTTACAGTCTTTACCAAAGTATTAACTTCACTACCGTCAAATACTTTCAATGCTTTATGGTCTCACGTGACACTTCTTCTGCGCAAAATATTCTCGTGTCCCGCTCAAATTAATAATTAGCTACACTGAAATAAATCCGTAGGGGCTAAAGAGAACAATAGTCTCTCGTAGGATTTGCGTTGTTTCTTTCATGCGAAGTTTATTAACTATGCTAGTCGTTTGGGGTTTAAATCTAAAATCCAAACTAGTTTTAGCTGGAAATTCAAGTCTTTAGAGACAAATAAGCGTTCAAATGACTTAACCTACGCACATCCTGCATTATAAGCTCGAACTCATTGTAAGTTGCTAGAATAAGCGAGCTGATTCTTTTTTTATCAATGCCGTTCGATTTTTAATGAAGGGTTTACTAATAATAAATTAGGCAGAGTATAATATAATAGAGACCTTTATTGAGGGAAACATTCAACCATTCATCCAGAGCTAGGGCTGCGCCGCGTAGGAGCGTTCCTCAACCCGCGACCAAAAGGTTTTCGAACCTTGGGAGCGGCGACTCCGCGGTCGTTTTCAGACAGAAATATATTCAGAGCTGACCGGTTGTTCATTATACTATAGTTCTTTTTGCTGGGGCGGCCTCTTACTAAAAATAATTACAAGAACTTGCGTCCCTGAAGCCCAGTTGAAAAAATATATATACATATTATCCCAGCCGCTGGTCGTGAAGCCGCTGACTGCGCAAGGATACCTTACCTTTACCTTTGATGATACTTCGGATGAGGTCCAGGCGACGTTACACAAGCCGCCTACAAAAAAAGCTGCAGGCTTGAAAAAGTTAGGAATACAAAATTGCTCCCATTTGGCCCCACTTAGCCCTGGCCTAACAATATACGGCATCGCTGGAATAATTGATGCGCACTCAAATAGGCCGGGGCCCCATCGAAGCAACAAGCGACGTATCAAATTTGTTGCATGTAAAAACGTAGCATCGGGTACAGCATTCTACTGTCCCCACCGACACAACCCAGATCACAGGACTCAACATTGCATTGCTGTCGGTCACAGTCACCACTCAACATGTCAACCACAAAAATCGCAGTGAACTGCTTCTTGCTTGTTGTGTCTTAGTGAATCTTCAAATTTTATGTTTTCTGCATTTTCTCTTCGAGTAACAGCTTGTACGAGTTACAGTTGAGCGAGCAATGGGATTATCACTCCGTATTTCCAAGTATGTTCTCCTGTTACTTTTCGTTATCAGTTACTGAATAAAAAAGGAACAAGCGTACCCTACAGTTTCAATATCAGCGCAGGTTGCAGTGGGGTGTTTACCCATACAAAACTCGGCAATTGACGCCCTGCCTATATTTGCTGAGGATCAAGAATATTTGAAATTTGTTTGCAGCGTCTCAATGAAGACAAGCGTGACAACAGTGCCCTTGAATTTTGTAGAAGGAAAACAGCTTATCTTGTTCATTCTTTCATAGAATTTATCTTCCAAACTATACATTGTTATTAGAACCTTCACCGTAGACAACCGTCCGGACGCCATCCCTATAGTCACAGGTAATACGTATAGTCAGTTAATATGTATATTCCCTGAAAAAACAGTTAATAAAATTATTACCTATTTCACTCAGGGAATATACATAAAGTGGTGTCAATAATGCTAGCAAATTTTGAAATTTTGTAATAAGTTTAAAAATACTGCATCAATATAGTTGAAATTTTAACTGAATAATGTATATTCCCTAAGTGAAACAGGTAATATATGTATTAACTATTTTTCCCAGGGAATACACAAATTAACTGATTAAACATATTACCTGTAACACCTTTTTAGGAGTCAGATATCGCTGTCGTTACAGTAAATGAGCGATCACTTTATTCACTATTATTCATTATCATTTTTTTCGGCGTTGGGCGTTTGCCAGTAATGGCCAAGCCTGTAGCATACACACATTGTATTCTGCGGATTTTTAAGACACGTCTATATATATTTGTCAACCAAGTCAAAATTTCATTAGGTCTGAGGGTAGATGAGGGCATACATTAACTTTTTATCTTATTTTGAGGATTTTGAGGTCGAGACTATCAACATTTTAATGTCCTAAGTTACGACCGTTAATTTAAGAACTAAAACCACACTTGCTTGTACTGATTATGAAAATTTCAACAGCTGTTACTCATTGCTAATATTGTGGTGTTGTTCTCTATATAGGTACAGCTGCTGCGCTAACGTCTTTCCTAACATAAAAGCATCCTCTTTGTTATATTTGATATATTTTGGAGGAACTATAGATAACTATGGCACTATTGGAGCGCATACCTCCGCCAAGCAAGGCAACGGTTACGAAAACTTCAAATTGGTTCTGAGACCATGATTTTCTTTGTTTCAACCCCAAAATACACCCATTTGCGCTCTTTAACGGCGTAAACAGCTTCAGTAATTTTCGTGAAGACTCGTTCATAATTTTTTTTTAATTATGCTGCTAATAAATATTTTGACAAACATTAGTCAAACTCACAAGCGGGCCAACCTATCATCACCAAAATGTAATCATTCATGCTTTTTAATATTACTTACAATTCTTATAAATTTCATAAAGATCCATTCATAATTTTTTGAGTATTGTGCTAACAAGTATATAATTAAAAACAATGACAAATTAACAGATCATTAGAAAAATTTAGTCATTTACACTTCGTGATATACCTAACAACTCACGTAAATTTCATAAAAATCTTTCCTTATCTTTTTGAGTTATGGTATTGAGCAAAATAAGGCAGACAAACAAACAAACGGATAGACGGATCTTCACCAAAAGTTAAGCATCTGTTCCTCCTAACATACCTAACAATCCCTGTAAATTTCATAAAAAGCAGTCCATAACTTTTTGAAATATCTTGGTGACAGACAGACAGAATAACAGACAAACAGTCAGGCAGACAAACCCGACGAAAACATTGCCTCCTCGGCGGAGGTATATATAGCCGGGTCTACAGCACGGCGATACACTGCACTCTGTTACCTCCATGTGTTGACACTGGCGGGAGTACCTGAGATGACACTGAGATGTCCACATAGCTGTGCCCGTCTATCTATCAGCCGCACACAGCTCTCCGTAGCTGTAGAGAACCCACCAAGAACTTTGATTCTTCTTTATGACCGGCATAGTGTACAAGTTGCACCCTTAATTTAGTTAGCGCAGTGTATGCATAGCAGGCAGTGCTCTGCAGCCCCCTCTGTCTTATCATGCGTTACGCTCGCAGCCCTTGTACGGATTTAACGCTTCACAGAGCATAAGAGTTAAGTTATCGAAATCTAAACGCCATCTGAGCCATCTATAGGGACTACAACAGGTTTGAGGATGTCTCAGGGGTAATCGGTTAGGAATTAACACCTAAAATGCGATCTATAATAGAGAAACTAACCCTCATTACAGAAACTGTGGGAAGTTAGAGCTACTAAGATTATCTTATCTGAAAGGACTGCTAAAAAAAATTATGCATTAAGACATCCCTCCTCTTATTATATCTTTTCTTTGCTTTTACTTCTTCGGCGAATGAGTCAGTTGGCGCCGTGAGTTTGCTTTCGAATGAATTTCACGCTACAGCAGAGGCATCGTTAAGCAGTGATGGCCTCCTCTGCCTGTGATCCCAATACGAGACAAGCGGAGTTACGATGGTGCCCCACCTGCCCCCGCCATGCCTCAGCAGAAACTGAGCTCCTAAGATTTAATGTAAGCCTGTCATATAAGTGTAAGCATGGGATATTACTGCTCTAAATGTGGGCTCATCGAGATGCCGAAGTAACAGTTATACGACGGAGCTGTTTGAATGATGGCGCCGAAGCGAGGAATTCTACAGGTACAAGCGCGAGATGTGCCCCGTATGTTGCACCGGTGGCAGTAACTGCACCGGTGTTGCAGTTATCAGAAGGATGCTGAAAGTGCCCACTTTGTATCGTTGCGCTCAGAAGCAGTTGATGTCGTTAGTGAAGCGAGCGACTGCTCCACGAGAGAATAAATTTCTAATGTCTCAAGAATTTCCACAGCTGTCACTTCTAAATTTTTTATGACGTGAAGTTCATCGAACGCAGAAAAAAAATTAATTACGGAGCAAACACTGCAGCGTGACTAATGTAATTCTTCGTGTTTACCTATGTTGATATCGCTTGATGAAGATAGAGAAAATAAATAAACTGTTTCCCTCTATTACCCAACGTCCTTTTAACATCTATGTTTAAATCTACGATACTTCTAAGAATAACTAACATATAATTCGGTAGTTTAAGTTTAAATGTTTCGTTAAGACAATGTATTTCTCGCGTTCAGCAGCTAGCGCGTGCCTGCAATATGATACACAGTGTCCCCTCTCAGCTTCCTGTGTCATTGCTATTTTTTCCCTGCTATTACTGATAGAAAAAGAATGCCACAGAGCACGCAGGAACGAGAGCATTTCCTGACCGCGTTGAATAATTCGGGGCGCCGCCCCATCGCTACTGGCTGCTCTGCCTAACACAAACAGGCTTGACCTAATGCTGCTCACCACGTTCTTTTTTTCAAGTCACACTATGCATCTACAACTTGATGTGAGGATGGGCAGATCTCACATCGACTCGATGTATATCTAAATTCAATATCACAGATACGGTAGAAGGAAAGAACGTGTAAGCTGCACGTCCACGCATCACGTTGCGAGTACGAATACATACACTGGCCCCGGCATGAGATGGAGAGCACAAGGAAAGCAGGCGGTGGAACTATTAGAAATTAGGAAGAGACTACTGGCAGCTTGAGTAAACCTATTCAGAGCTACTGCATTCTGTTTAAGTTTCACTTTAAGTCCAAAAGTAATTGCGTCCGATTGATGCGCACAACCACAGTAAAGATAATTATGTCAGATCTAAGTGTTTGTATTGTCACACAATAGTGACATCAAGCCAATAGCGTCACTGCTTTTTTAGTGAGGCATCTTGGGCAATGCTACAATGGCGTAACGCTATTGGCATGACGTCACTATTATGAAGTTATATACAAACGTATACACAACCACTTATATCTGACATAACTATCTTTTGTAAATGAACTCTGGTATAGCTACACCAGCGTACACTCAAGGTATCTGACAACACACATACTTGCGGTGTAACTTGCGGCCCTCACACCATGTAACATTATAGTGGGGGAAGCAGCATCACAATCGGAGAGTAGTTTTATCCAAAGTACGAGTAGGTTTAGTCTCTCAGCTGACGTAATGCAACCACCGCCTAGAGAAGTGGGTAAAAATAGCGTAAATGTTCATTCAAGAAATAAAAATTTGAATATCATCAAAGAACTCACTCTACTCAAAGGTACAAATAACACAAGAGCAGCCTCCAGCACATTGCTTTACCAAGAGGACTGGATTCGACGACGGTGAGGCCTATGGAAAACTCCTTGATTAGCAAACCAAATCAATAGAAAAAGTGGAACTGATATTTTCTGCGGCTAGACAAACTCATGGTACCTTAGGCACCCTTAATCCCTATGCGTAATCAACCCAAGCGAACTTCGAGCAAGTTTGGTTTTCTACGTAAGATGAATTCTGTGCTTGGCGACAAAGATGTAATCAGGAGAAATTTTTCTATTATCTTGTTCCCGGTGTCCGAGTATTGCTCACCAGTCTGGTCTTTGGCCGCTGATAGTCACTTACATCAGCTGGACAGACTTGTTAGTTCAGTTAGCAGGTTGTGTGCTGAAAGTGACATGGTGAAGCTGTTCCATACGAGAGGGGTGGCCGGACTCGGTATGTTTTATAAAATGCACAACACTGAAAGACATTGATTGTAGTCTTCTGTCCCTGCGCTCAGGGTCTTTGGGAGAAATTCACGTGCTGTGACTTATGCGCACTCCTTCACGCAGGAGACTGTTAGATGCCAGACTAGTCCATCAATTGGTGTTTTCTGCCCTGGTCAGCTCCGTTCTAGCAATCACTGCCGCAATCGGCTTTCGGTCGTTTTGGCCTGCAGGCGCTCAAATCAGCTGTCAATGGTTTTCTGAGGGATTTTTCTTCGCAGCTTATGAAGCTTTCTGATGTTGCATAATACGTCATTTGGGTTGCAGTGCCTGTCCGCAGTAGCGTGAGCGTGAAGTTTTATTAATAACTAGAACACTCTGAGGCAACGGTAATGAAAAATTCAAATTAGTTCTGAAGCCATGATTTTATTAACATCAACACCAAAATCTAACCAGAACGCCTCGTGGCGTTAAGCCATCACCCGTGGGGAAACGGAGGCATAAAGTTAGTGAATATAATAATTCCAATTTAATAATTTGTTTCTCCTAACATACCTAATAACCCCTGTAAATTTCGTCAAAATCCGTCCATAACTTTTTGAGTTATCTTGGTGACAGAGAGGCAGAAAGACAGACGGACAAAGAAGCAGACAGACAGATAACCCCGACGAAAACATAAGCTCTTTGTCGGAGGTAATAAGCAGGTTGCAACGTTCACGTTATCATGCTGCTCCTGACGGGTAAAAACGCAGCGACTTACGGACGTTCAGAATAATTCTGCAACAGCATACTGTCCAGTGCAGGCAACATTCGGTCACAGCAACAGGTAAGCTACATCAAAGAGGTTTAATAGAAGTCGGTACACCTCCGTTGTTCGCCTGGTAAGCAAGCCTGCTAATTTTTTCGTCGCTGATTTCTGGTGGCGGGTTTCTAAAAATATATATATATATACTATGAGCGACATCAGTGCGTTAACGGCAGAAGAATGCTAGTAAAGTATATAGTCAGTCCAACAGGGGCCGGATGCACAAACGCCTTCTAAAGTTACGGTAACGTAAACTGTACAGTTCCTTGAAGAAGTACCGATACTGCAGCTCAGATTTTGTCACTTTCTTTTACTGATCATCACAAAGTTATGAACCAAGTGGTATGAACCTCCAAATGAAGTATACCTAAATAATAGTCAGACTCAAATGTTAAATCAACAAGTAAAAATGTAAAACTTCAGCAAATACATGGTTGCATTTGTGCCTGCATGAAGCTGTACAGTCACAATGCTTGTAACTTTACAAGGTGCTTGAGCATCCGGTGCCGGCCGTAAGCTTTATTCTCGCCTACTGCTGCTCTGTCCAGCCTTTGAACCGCCGCTTTCGTTGCCTCTTTCAATCAAACCTCCTTGAGTTCCACTGCCAATAGCTATTGCAGACTCCGGGCACCTCAGGTACGCCGTGAGCGTGTGACTCACCTGTCAACTATGCGCATGAGCACAATCGCTGGCTGTGCGCGAGGTGCCCGCTGAGCACAGGTGAAAAGATCACAAATACGGCGATGCACAGCGCAGCGTATGTCGTCATTAACGATACCACGCAGATTACGACTGACTTACGCCCGACACTTGGCCTTCAGCGTTCTGCTGCCGGTGACGTCACAGCATGAGCGCAGCCTTTGGCCAACGCCACATTGTACGGAGACAATACCGTGAAGGCTCCGTACAGAAGGCCGGTGCTCTACCCAAAATTAATTAGACATTAAAGAAATGTACGAGCATTTTTATTCGCAGGTAACCCTGGCGAGTTTCCTTCATTGTAGAAAGTTGTGAGAAGTGGTGACAGAGATATCTTATTTAGTGTAGATTGAGATAAAAAATAAACCAGCGAAATAAGTTATCCTTCATAAGATAAGGTCATAGAAAAGAAAAACGCTACGCACATTTCCACGTGACCCTTGTCAAAATACACAACTAAATAGAATAAAAGAATCAATGAATAAGTAAGTATACAAGAAAATACTACAATAAATATAAAAAGCTTATAAGAGCAAAGTGGCAACTCAAGAAAATGATTTCCATGTTCAACCTCAGGTTTTTTTTTTTTTGGTTGGTAGTATACGACAGAGGACGGACTAATTATGCTGTGTCCACTTGGATCGGTGCTGCTCAATTCTTTAACCCTTTGCCGGGCAAGTGACCATACAGGGTTGCTCCTCTAATGCAGTTCCTACGGGAGTGCTTCTCCGCCGCCTGGTGTAGGTTTAAAAGTCTGAAGCGACTGCGACGTGACCACGTGCAGTAGATCCTCCACGAGTGTCAAAGATTGTTATTTGATGTCACTTTTAACGGCCGTATATATGACTCCCTATAAGATTTCCCCACCATACTTCACTTTCCCCTTCCCTACTATACAGTATATATCACTTTCCCCACTATACACTACTTTCCCCACCATGTATCTGCCAATCGTCAGTTGAAAATAGTAGGACTTTCAATGAAATAAATTAAAGCTGCTAAGATGCGGAAAAATCAACACTTTTTGAATCTATACTATGTGCTACCAGTAATGGGCATGAAATTGCAAGAAAGACAGTTTTGAAAGACCTTGGAGTGAGAATATAAGACGATGCTACGTTCGAAGAGCATAGCTATTGCGAAACTTATCGCTGTGGGAAAAAGTGGAGTGGATGGGTATAACGAACTTTCTCGTCACTCGAAATAGAGGTGATGCTCACACTATGGAAACTATTAATTCTGCCGAGAACAGATTACTGTTCTCCACGTTGGATGCTAAGTTGGATGCTGTATTCTTCTGACCCTGCCCTCAAGGTCTTTAGGAGAGAAACATGTGCTGCGGTCGGTGAGCACTTCGTCACGTTAGAGGATGTTGGATATCGAACTAATCAGTTCGGTCGTTGCTTCGTGCCCTGGACGGTTAAGGTTTGGAATTTATTGCCGGCATTGGCTTTCGGTAGTGTTGGCCTGCAGGCGTTTAAGTCAGCTGTTATCGGCATTTTGCTGGATTTCCTTTAGCTACGTTTCGGGCTTCCCGGAGCTGCAAAGTGCTTCATTTGAGTCGTATTACCTGTCCGTGGGAGCTGGAGCGTGAAGCTTTAATAATAATACAAGACAATAGCTAGAAGAACTTGCAGCTGTCCAAAGATAATTTATGGCTAAAATTAGGGGCATGCAAGAGTACAATTACCACAAATGACTTTGTTTTCTCCAATTGTATTCAATAAAGTCAAGATTCAAGCGATTTACAATCATATATGTATGGAAAGTTCTGTAATGTATCAATTTGAATGAACGGATTGTCGCCAGACGCTCAGAAAGAACTGGAAGGACTTGTGATACACGCATCCCAAGCTGAGATGGCGGCTAAGCTGCCGCGGCAAATATTCTAATAGCTTCATTGTACCGGGAGCAAGATTGTTTAGCAAAATGCTTCGGCATATTTAAGCACCACTGTTATGAAAGTTAAACAGTTCACAAATTTGCTTGATTCTTATTTAAGAAGAATATCAGATAGACCAGCGGTCAGGGGTTACGTACACTGCTGCTGGCTCTCTCTTTGGAAGCGAACTGCGACCCCACAGAAGACACCCAGTATCGTGACTCCTCACTCGGGAGGTGATGTATGAAACGTTACCTGGACTTCGTCCGAATTCCCATAAGGTATGTCACTTTCCCTACTCTACGTCACTTTCCCCACTATACGTCACTTTCCCCACTAGACGTCACTTTCCCCACTAGACGTCACTCTCCCCACTAGACGTCACTTTCCCCACTAGACGTCACTCTCCCCACTAGATGTCACTTTCCCCACTAGACGTCACTCTCCCCACTAGACGTCACTTTCCCCACTAGATGTCACTTTCCCAACTATACACCGCTTTTTATCTTGCTACACTCAACTTTTGACTATGCAGTGCTAGCGTGCATTCAGCGAGATGGTATACTTCCCAAATGACTCCAATAAACATCTGACATTATACAATCATACCAACACTTTTACGGCTATGGGTCACAGGCATCATGAGCATTATGAATGCGGCACACGCAATGAGAAGCAAAAAACTACTTTGTTTTCACAGAGAAATGATTCAAGATTTAATTGGTGCATTTCTTCGGTTCGGGTCGCCTACTAGCACGTAAAATATTGACCATTAAAGTTCACGGGCTGAGCAATAAGATCGTGACTACATTTTATAGATGGGGCCAGAGACTGTAAGAAAAGACTGCAGGTCGTAAGAACACGACCAGGTGTCGTAATCAGCAATGCATGTCGTAAATTGCAGCTCATGCATGGCTCGGGCTACAATAAATGCCTACTATTATTGACCAGAGAATGAGAGAAGCAGAGCCTTCTGCTCACACAAAGAGGCATTTCATTAACAGCCTCAGTTTTATTGAGCCGTCTGTCCTTCTCCTCAGAGTCTGTTTTGCAACTTATTGACTTGCACTGAACTCAATACTCGTCGCTGAAGTCAGAAAATCTTGCAAATCTACACTGACAAGCCGTGCGTCTGTGCCGGTGCTGACTGAAGTGCATGTGGCTCAACATACGTACCAACTACAGTAGTCGTCCGAGCCGTCGTTATAAATGACGGCAGAAAATTAGTAGTTCAGGAAAATTCCCGTTGTCTCCCGTGTTTTTTACTCTTCAGAGGGCTTCTCGAATGAAAACTTAGCATTCTGCCTGAAAAGTTGGATATATCTGTATATTGTATGGTACAGTCAAGTGACGTCTCCCGTAGCACCTTTGAAGTTTGAACATTTCCAAACGCGGTCATGGAGGCGAGCTCAGGGCCCGTAGCTGGAACTCCCGAGTGCGAGCAGCGTAGGAGTGTATATATATGTTACGCGCGAACGATGGATTTGGACAATCGATCGATAGCGCTGCGCAAACGGTGGATGTTGTAGGTATTAATCGAATGCGCACCCATCGATCGATTGTTTGGCGCGGACGATCCATGTTTTTCTTCAACTTTCCCCCTATTTCTGAGTATGTTGCATTATATTTAATTAGTTTTAGCTATATATAATTAACATGTGCATTTATTAATTAGGTTAGGTTTAGCGTTTGAACGATCGATCGTTTGCACAGCGCAATCGATCGATCGCGCAAATCGACCGATCGCGCCCAACATATACATGCAATACCTACCGTCTTCAGCACTTGAATTTCTTCCTATCTTATTCCCATAGAGCGTGACAGGAAAGATATAAATATATTTTTTAATAAATAAATTAAAACACGACGTGAATTATTATATATGTAGTATTGCTGGCCATGTAACTGTCACCTCACTCGTTAAAACCCAATTGATACGACGGGAACGTTCTAGCAATTCTTTGGTACAGGCACAGTTATGTTTACAACTAGTGGCCCGTGCCGTCATTATAAATGACGGCAAAAAATTAACACTTCACCAAAACCCCCGCCGTCTTTTGGGCTTCCTCATTTTTCCCCTATCTAATACTGAAGAAAAANCTCCCGTAGCACCTTTGAAGTTTGAACATTTCCAAACGCGGTCATGGAGGCGAGCTCAGGGCCCGTAGCTGGAACTCCCGAGTGCGAGCCGCGTAGGAGTGTATATGTTACGTGCGAACGATGGATTTGGACAATCGATCGATCGCGCCCAACATATACCAGCTATACCTACCGTCTTCAGCACTTCAATTTCTTCCTATCTTATTCCCATAGAGCGTGACAGGAATGAAATAAATATNGTTTTGCGCGGACGATCAATGTTTTTCTTCAACTTTCCTCCTATTTCTGAGTATGTTGCATTATATTTAATTAGTTTTAACTATATATAATTAACATGTGCATTTATTAATTAGGTTAGGTTAGATTTAGCGTTTGAACTATCGATCGTTTGCGCAGCGCAATCGATCGATCGCGCAAATCGACCGATCGCGCCCAACATATACCAGCTATACCTACCGTCTTCAGCACTTCAATTTCTTCCTATCTTATTCCCATAGAGCGTGACAGGAATGAAATAAATATATTTTTAAATAAATAAATAAAAACACAACTTAAATTATTGTATACTGTAGTATTGCTGGCATGTAACTGTCACCTCACTCGTTAAAACCCAATTGATACGATGGGAACGTTCTAGCAAATTCTTTGGTACAGGCACAGTTATGTTTACAATGACACAACAAAACGTTTAAAAACTTTACACTGAGTACAGGGAACTAAAGACTATAGTGTAATCACACCTTAACACCTTATCGGTCAGATCAGAAGAACCGTGAAGTCACCTTTAATAAATAATACTTTTTCTGTGGCAACACTTGATTTGTAATGACAGTAAAAAGATTCACTTTTGTTGCAAGGAGCCTAGAAGAAGATGAAAAAATTTTTATAGCCATGACGCGCGTTTCGCTGTTCAACAACTCATCAGATGGGAGACTCAAAGTTATTAATTTGTCGCTTGAATTTTGCAAAATTTAGAGAGGTTACCATAGGACTACGATGCCGGATGTTCCAAAAGTATAAATGAAATCTTCAATCAAGCAATACTTCGTTAATTTTCCACTACAGTCCACTACTTTGACTCCAATTACTGCTCGTTGTGCAGACACACAGACTTACCGAGGGAGACAGTTTACCACCTGTCGAAATTGAACTTGAAAATGCAGCTGCAAACGATGATGATTACGGGATTGGAACCATCTTCACTTGCAGCTCCGTTTCAAGTTAACTTTCAGCTATTGTGTGGTGTCTTTTCGCCAATTGTGGGATTTGAGTTTATTACGAAGACTGCCATGCTGATGTGCCAGCCTTTTACCTTCGACAGGTTGTAAACTGTCGCCCTCGGTACATCTGTGTATCTGCAACGTGCAGTAATTGGAGTCAAGGCAGTGGACTGTAGTAGAAAATAACGAAACAATTGCTTGTTTGTAGGTATCATTTATACTTTTGGAACAGCCTTTATCGTAGTTACACCTTCCTATGGTAACCTCTAAATTTTACAAAATTTCAAGTGTCAAATTACACATCTTGTACTACCGAATGAAATTCGGTATTTCGGTAGTACTGGCTGTAGATTCATCTACCGAATCGGTACCAAATCTTCTACAGATACCGAATGGATCTACCGAATGGCGTTTTTTCGGTAAATGTTATTATTATTATTATTATTATTACTATCACTGCAGCATAAGATCAGCAGGACAGACCCTCACATCTTCCCGACGGTACACTGCAATGCATCATTTAAGTCAGAGTGCGCTGCGCCCCGTTATTGATGGGGCAAAATTTTTCAAGTTCGCACCGCGCTCAGAGCTCAGCTTTACTTGCGCAAACTCCGTGACGGACGGACGATAAAAACCTGACAAATTAGCCCGAGCCAACCTGCTGGTGGCTGCTAATTTTTTGTTTACTGAGGCAACAGAACATAATCCTGTTGTACACCTTCCTAACATATCATTATCGCATTGCCAGGTCTCGCTGATGATCAAATTTATGCAAGACACTAAGTCCCCCCTCCCCTCATGCAGTGTGTGAGGCTGTGAAAGAAGATCAGGTTGGACAGAAGTGTCACTGAGGTAGACGTATGGCAAGTTTCTCGAGCCTTGCGAGTAAATTCTGTGACCAGCGACATTGCCAGAGACATTTCGCCTGCTTTGCATGTATCTTCCTAGCTAAAATTTATGCCTTCTGTTCAGCTGCACTTGATAATTACGAATAACGTCGGTGATGACGTCAAGATGAGCAGATTTGCTCTGTGTGGCACGATCAGTCGTCGGGAGATCTTCCTGATTGCGAGCAAGTCAAGGTCGCGATGCTTCTATTATTAATATTATCCTTTCGCTTGAACTTTATTGCCCGTGGCAAAAGGGAATTTTTTTTCTACAGAACTAAGCCAGTCGCTCGCTAATTTTGTGTTTGGCGCTGAGCACCGCGACATCGGAAGCAAAATGTTTTACTTCTCGAGACCTTCAAATGGAACAGAACGAATTATGCTTTACTTTAAGTATTAGCTTCCCTGGTGTCGTTCATTTGTACAAAAGTATATGCTGCAATTATGTAAGCGGTCGTAGCCTGTAGTTAGAAATGAGCGATATTGTTTAAAAAAAATCAATAATACGAGAGTCGTTCCAAAAGTAACTATTTTAATTCAAAAAGTTAAAGAGTTAAGACAGCAGTGGAAACATTAAGGCAAGCGACCTTTTGTGCTCCAGAATTTGTTTTTCTATAAGTCACCACCATTCTCAATGCACTTTTGCCAGCGATGAACGAGTGCCTTGATGCATCGGTCGTAAAAGTCAGTGCCTGCAGAAGCGATCCTTTTTTCTACACACTTTGCTGTAACCTAGGGATGGCAACACTGTTTCAGTGCACTGACATTCACATATAACTCTACACGCATTTCATTCACCGTTATCCGTCTATCGGTGCGGATGATTTATTCGAGGTGTACTTTGTTTTCCGGGGTGGTGGCTGTGCATGGGCATCCGGAGCACACTTTACACCCAAATCTCTATTGCCACTCTGAAATCGACGAAGTCTTCTCCTAACAATGTTCACATCAACTGTATCGACTTCGCAGACGTTCACCAGGCGCCGGTGATTGTTGATTGGTTCATTTTCTTACATAGAGGAATTCACTTACGCATCCCTGTTTCTGACGCTTGTCTATGACAGTGATTGCTTTCTTAGAGTGTCACACAATCAATATCTGCAGCAGAGCGATGGAACTGTGAGGTCAAGAGTGCATAAGTCCAGTGATCATAACGATGCAATTTTCAGTCCCCTTGGATCACTTCGAGTGGAATAAAAAAAAAATAGGAAGCATTACACTTGAAACGACCCTCGTATGCGTGCAATTCACAGTCTCTGTGTTTATTAAGCATATATGCCTGTTTTCCTTGACAGATTTGTTTTTTTTACCAAATTTAAAGGAAGCACTTTATTTTCTGTTGGCGTCATTGATAGACTTACAATACAGTGCTGTGCAAGCCAGGCCTCCAGCATCCTTGAGTGGAGAGGCAATCTGGTCATGTGGGACAGTGGCACCGAGCCTGGCACTAGACACTGACAAACGATCCTGTGCATGTTGTACTCTTTCCTAAGCGAGCCTAAATCGGAAGGCAAGCCGTAGTACACTTGTACAGTCGAAAATGAGCTATTCTCAATAAAAAAATTACGGTAAGCCAATCGAAAACCGTGAGGCACAGCCCCAGAGTGGCACTTGGTGGACGCTCGGCTGTGACCAGTAGCTGAGCACATCAGGTACAGTTACTGCATACATTGCAATATTCGCATCCGTACGTATTTTTCTGAAAGCTCCCAACTACAAATGTTGGAAGCATTAAGGTACCATAAACTCCGATGCTGTACAGCCACTGTTAAAAGTGGGGGAAGCCATACAAAATGCTGAGAAAACAATTAAATAAATAAAAATCAGGACCGAATTTGTACCCTACGATGATCCTATCACAGCTTGTAAGCATAAATACACACAGGCGCTCTATTTGGAGAAATGTACCCCGAGATGAGCTCTATAATGGGATGGTATATCACACGACGCTGGCTGGTGTATATATCGAACAGAAGCAAGCTCACCCCGTGAGGTTTTAAAGCTCGTTTGTATCGCTTGGCAGTCACAGCATCTAATTTTAATCGACCCATATAAACAGTTTTTGCGACATTCCTGCTTGAGAGCTGCGCATTTTTGCCTCCATTTTGTTTATGTCGCAGAGCTGCTGTAGATTAATTCACTGATTTGTGACGACTGCACGCGCGCCCGAACCTGCCCGCCTAGCAGGCTCTGTTTACGATCGTATCTTCATTGAGGTCAACAACAGCTTTGGTCTTTGCTTTTTTGGGTGTTTTAGCTTTTGTTTGTTTTAGGGTCAAGAGTCACGACTACTGACGCCGAGGCCCGACCCAATATGTCATTTATTTGTTGCAAGAGCTTCATTCATACAGATCACATTGAATAATAATAATAATAATAATAAATATTTAGTTGTTTCCGGAGGGAGGTTTTCAAAGAAGTATTGCTCCAAAACCAGCACGGTATCCTGTGCATCGATGAGAAAGGCCTATCTGTGTGTGTGCTCCTACAGCACGACGATTCTTGCCGGTTTTTCGATCGGTTGACGGGAAAATGCGCTGGTTGTGGGAGTAGCGTTTGTGAAAGTTAGCACAAGGGCCTCAACAGGAATGCTGGGGAAAGAGAAGAAATCGGACTTTGCGGTAGGGGGGGGGGGAAGCATCCAGTGCAATTAGTAGCAGTGAATTATTTCACGAGTACCAAAAAAACTCTGTTTTCTTGGGGAATGACGTTACAGAGGTTGTGTCTTATCTCATTCATAAAATATGCGTCAACGTACGTGCTGAGGGCGTCAGGATATCAAGAAACCTTCCATATTACCTGTAGAGGGAGGGGCATCAATGGCATTTATCCAATAAGCGCCTAAAAAATTCCAATTGAGGACACGCTATCGCCTGCGCCAGGTTAGAAAATGTTAGGAACCGCTGATAAAAACTGAAATGCTCTTTATATTGCGTACCGAACGCTACGTACTATGGGACGTCTAGAATATTGTACTTCGATTAGTACTGCCTGTAGCATTGTACTCCCCAGAGGCCTAGGACAGGTATTGACCTGCTTTAGTTAAAAGTCTATGTATAGTTGAAAAAATGTGTTAACAATAATAACGAAACTAGAAATAGATTACAAATTAGAATCATTGCTACTGTTTTCTTATCAAATATATGACATTAATTGAGGTAATAATTGCAGTAAAATATTCAGTTTGTTGTTCCTTAATTTTGATGTTGGAAAGAATGTTCTTGGCAGCTCTGCAATCACCGCACATCAACACTCAGCAACATCGCAACATCCACAGCACGGCTACACCCACTCGAAAAAAATTCATATTTTCAACCTCACCTGCTGGGAACGTACAACTTGACATTGAAATCGCAAAGCCGTAAATTCTCTGAAACATTCCGCGAGCGCGCAGAAACGACACAATTTTGGCTCCCTTACGAACAGCTGCTCGTATGAGAACTAACACCGGCGCGGCGTATCATTGCCTGTCGATTTGTGACTCTCACCTGCGCTGCGTTTTGCTTGTGGTAGTAACTGTAACTAACTGCGTGGCGCCGGTGCGGCAACACCGAGAATACTTTATTATTTTACCCAATCCAAGCACCAATGATGCTGTACACATGTGTTATGCCGGCTCTTCACCATGCAGTTGCAAGCTCGACATGATCAGCAAACGTGAAGCTAACACGTCGTCCGTGGTGATGTATCTATGATACCGACTTTTCTTATACAGTATGTGTCGCGACGCAGGTCGAGCCTTTCTTCAGGTTGAGTGTGCGAGTGAATAGTATGGACCCGGCACAACAATTTTTTTTTCCGGGTATTCAGTGAACATCAATGTTCAATCCACTAAGTGAGATAATCTAATCCACCATTGGTTTTAGTTTGCCCGGAACATGAGTCCTGAACTGTCGGTTTGCTACTCTGGATCAAGTGTCAAGTGGTCATCCCGAACTGATTGTGGTTGAGACGGCCGAAACATGTGTATAATCCTTCTCCACAGGGTTGACTCTCCGAACATGTTAAAGTTGCTGACATAAGGCGATTGACACGACAGTCCTATGATCCACGTCCATGCCTCATTATATACTAAAGTTTCGTCAAGCGCCTACAAATACGACAAGACTCGTTAAAATGTTAGCTTTGAAGCCAGTTCGCTTAGCAAGTGTCTCGAGTAGTTTTCGAATCTCTCTTCGAATTTGGTGCGCATCAGAACTGAAAAAGTAGAGCCCGTTTCCTTTGTATAGACCGAGACAGCAACGCATTCTAACGCTAGGAAGTCCGAACAATGGCTAAACTGCATAACTTATTTAAAAGCCAAAACCCACTATTTTCGGAGCTCCGGCTGTTCTACAAAACGAAAAAGCTTCACTAAAATCTTTTTTTCCGTGTTGAGAACAGCCAAACATCGAGCACCAGCCCATTGTCACGGAAATAATCGTAAAAATTACTTAGAAAAATTATTATATATTGACACTCTCGCAACACCAATGCGTTCTTCACAAACTTTCGCTCCACTTGACGTCATGCTAGGAGATGCGCAGAACCATCTCAAAATGGTCAAGGGAGATGCGCAGAACCATCTCAAAATGGTCAAGGGAGATGAGCAGAACCATCTCAAAATGGTCAAGGGAGATGCGCAGAACCATCTCAAAATGGTCATGCGATTATTTAACCTGCTACGTTATTCAACCATTGTATGAAGAGAGTTCAAAAGTCTAAGGCGAGAATAGGCGTTAAGTAGATTATAGGTTATCTCTGTCGTACTGCGCGAATTGAAGTCACCTAGCTTAGCTCTACAGCTGACAACAGTACCACGAGGCAGCAGCCGTATACTGCGCAAGATACTGTGAGGGTTCGATACTAAAGAAGGGGGCTGCTGTCGTCTCTGTTGGAGTAATTTCAGTAATAAGTGTGCGTGATCGCTTTGTGTTAAAGTAATTCTAACAATTAACAGGCTGCATCCTGCTTGCGAGTACAGTATAATTAACACTCATCGATTCAAGCACACAAGGAATGAAAATATAGACAAAAGATTATGCAAGCGATATGGACGATAAGTTACTACAGCACAAGGAAAGTAGTAAGTCAGGAGGAGAGCTTTCGCTTGACCAGTGATTTCGCAGTGACGATACTGCACGCCGAACTTTGCCGAAGGATGAGTTTCCAAAAAATAATTCAGGTAAAAGTTAAACTCCCTTGCTCAGTCGGGATACCTGGATGCACTGGGGCTGGGCGTAGTTAAATCTTATAGAGAATTGCGCAGCTGCAGACGACCACCCATCGCCTGAGCTATACTGTATGTCACGTCACTCTCTTGTTAATGAACGTCATAATGACATCACCGTGCCACCGAAATCACATACCTACTTTATATATAGTGGGTTTAGCTCTCTGTGTACGGACGGATAGCTGCTTCCTGTTACCCACAACTACAATCGAAGTGGCTTTCTGTAAGTGGAACTTGGATTTGCAGACTTGTTGATGTGTGCAGCCCGCAAAGTAGAGGCTGGGGCATTTTCATAATGCATTAGATCATTCAACTGTGGTGCGCTGTTCCTGTGTTTGTGCAAATAATATTAGTCTTATTATACTTTGGATCATCCAAATGTGCCACTCGGTCCCGCTTAGAGAACTAACAATTTGCATTGAGGTCTTAACAGCAGAAATAATTCTACAGGTCACTGACTTCTTCCCATCCTAACTGGGTCATGACTCAAGCTCTGTATTCTCAGAGATGCTTGGGTATATAATAGAAACTCCACAGCTGGTACACACAAGTTTCAATTTCTAGGAAGAAGCTTAGGCCAGACGGAGTGCAGCGATTAAACTGATGCTGCAGCGAGCGCGTCAGGAGCTGCTTGACGACGCGGTGGCGACAGGCAGGTGCGGGTCGCAAGAACATGAGATGGGAAGAGTCTGGCACCAGGTGTAAACACAAGCTACGCCCTATCTCTTCGCTGAAGTGGTTCATGTCAACGATTCCTTACCTTTACACTTCTGATTTTGTATTCACGGCTTGAAAATATGATTTGAAGTTTTTTTTAACTATCCGGGAGAGGGAGAACTATGAGATATCAAAAATTTCGAGGTCACTCGATTATCCCTCACCAGAGTAGTTCTAATTTTTAAAAAATTTAGGATGTCCCGATTAAGCCTCGCTAGAGTGGCTCGAACTATAGTGTCAGATCTGTGACGTTCAGGAATCACTGTAATTCCTTGCCAGAATGTTCGCGTTTTTCATGCTGAGAAAATTTTTAAGTCTCTTGAAACCATTTATACTGGACCTCGATAGTACGATGAGTTCCATGAGCTGGCTCCAGTACCTTGTCCATATCATTCAATTCAATAAAGAAATGTTCTTCTTGCGCTTAATATTAATAAATGTTCAACTGTTAGTAACTCACTGGACGACTTACTAGCAACAGATGTTTGCTGAGAGTAATTCTACCGTGTCATAAATAAAGAAATTGTAAAAATTACTTTTATAAATTTAGGCCTTACTCATCCTAATCCTTCTATACACAAGCATTACCGGATTGCTCAGTTCCGTCTAGCAGCCGAGGGCTGCAGGGGTAAAGTATTGCATGTTTATTCCATCAAGTATTGGCTGTGACACATTAATGGCCTGTGAATTAGGTGGGCTTATGGGCTGTAATCCGAGGTAGTGATCGTGTCTGCTGAGGTTGCTCTGCCATCGACCTCGTGTGGTTGGGTTCCTCATGCCATGAGCGACCACACACAGTTTGCTCGGGACCAGTGCACCGAAAACCTCATTACAGGAATGAGGTTAGTTCGGTCACCAGCAAACAAATTTTATTCGTTACTCAGTAACCATTCGTTGCCATCTTCGATTTCGTCACTAGGTACACTTCGTTTCCTAAAATATCTACCGTAATCCAACCAACACTGGAGATATTGGCAATTAAGTTGTACTTGCTCCCTGAGAACAGCAACTACGGTATCCAAAGCATATGCATTTTTTCTGTCGTGCAAATGATTTCAAATGAAGAGTCCTAAGGTTGCATTGACTGACACAGCGAAGTCGAATTAAGCTAAGCGCGCAGGCTTGACTTGGTCAGAACTTAAGATAGATACGTTGTTAGTGTTAGCAGTAACTCAATTACGCTTGAGACAACTGAGTGCTCTATTTGACGGAATGTATAAACAAAGAATATTCTATCTTCTTTTAAAATTAGAAACAAGCAAATCTTTCGTAGAAAACGTAATATTCTTTAACGGTGGTATGCATAAGAATTTACTATTTTCTTCATGAAAAAAAAATATTCTTAGCGAAAGAGTGAGCAAGAAAAGGACCCGTGTTTTTTTTTCATTCTTTCTATTAAAGGGCTATACATGGAAATTACTAAATTGTAGGTAAAGATTAACCACTACCTAAAATCCTAAAATGAAAAAAGGCAACACTATTGATGAATATTTTTCACTCCACATCGAAGAAGCCTTCGCTTTCTCTTCCCGTGTTTGAAGAAATTTGATCCAGTTTCCCTGCAATTTGTACAAGTTTCTCACTGATGTAATGAATCTAACGGCTTACCGAGACTGACCAATTTCCAAGTCTTCACCAACTCCGATCTGAAACCCTGGATCGGCCACATATCTTAAAATGCGCCACTAGTGTTCGTATGTATGCTGCTGCTCCTCCTCTGGCCTCACCATTCCTCTGCTAGTAGGTTTTCTACTATGTAATTTACATGATTCAATTCAAATCGGAAAAAAAACATTTGTAGTCATTAACATGGTCTGAACGACGAGGGTTATTTACTTTAGTTTTTCTAACGTTCATAAATGACGTCGTTATGTACGTACATGTAGCTATAGAATAAACAAACGAAAGAAATACAGTCACAGTTACGAACTGCGCGAAGACAACTGAAAGGATGTCTTTAAAATTTGAAGCACATTCTTCAATTTTTAAGAATTTTCTATTGTTATACATACACACGCTGCATGTGCTAAGATCTTGGGGCATTTTTTTTTTTTTTTTGTAGAATATTTTTTAGAGGACTTGTCTATTTTTAATGTGCACGGCTGAAGAATTATCTTCTCTAAAAGAGTAGACACTAGAATATGCTTTGTTTATACATTCGCACTATTTTGGGGAACAGGATGGAGTTCTTGGCATGTCTCAAGGGCCATATATCGACTAGAGGTTAATGCCTCAAACTCTATTCAACGCGGCAAAGCCAGCACTCCTGACTGAGTTTTCTGACAATTCGAGTTTACCATACCATTGATAGTAACTACAGTATATACTCGTATACCTACACCAATCACAAAGAGACCGAGCCTCTGCATGCCGGAACTTCCCTTAATCACATGTAGTAGTATGCTGATGTTCGCTAAATGTCGACGAACCCATCGATTCGACGTTTGTATCTGCTTGACAAATTTTCTACAATAGAAACTCAACAGCTAGCTTCAGACAACCTCCACACTATACACCCGAGACAACGCAGCTTGCATGTACCAACCACACCACAAAAATACCACAACCATCGCCATATGGCAGCACGAAAGAAACCACTACACACGGGGTCCGTATGTCAACGCACAACGGCATATGGAAGACACAAAAAAATCCCTACAGCAAATGGGATCGGCACGTACGTAGCTCAAGTAGAACATCTACGACGCAGAGAGATGGCGCTGTCCCGCTGTGCCATCTCGAGCCCAAGTGCGTCAGAGGCCCCTCATCTGAAGCCCAAACGACAGCCAGAGACAAACGATCGGTGTTATTTCAAGAAATTGAGCTTCTCGCTTCACCTCATCCACTAGCATTTGTTTCTGGTGCTGAGAGCCGTCGCCTGCATGAGAGCCGTCGCCTGCATGAGAGCCGTCGCCTGCATGAGAGCCGTCGCCTGCATGAGAGCCGTCGCCTGCATGAGAGCCGTCGCCTGCATGAGAGCCGTCGCCTGCATGAGAGCCGTGGCGCAGGTCGGGCGGAGTCGGGTCACTTCGATCAAATTGGGACGCGGCGATGTTGTGCGATGCTCATCAGCCTCATTCCTCACTTGCCGACCGACGACAAGGAAACTCTGGCGAATCTAACCCTTTTTCTGGTGAATTATCTCTACGATTAGGTTAGGCAAAACTTGAGACTGTAAAGTCGTAAATGCCAAGTAAGGTGTCCTATTAACGCGATGTAGAACGATATTGTCAGTAAAGTGTTTCATAGTTGATTGAACCAGCCAGAGGAGTTAATGTCGTAGTTGATTAGTGTGTCAGTCTCACAGTACAGTTTTGCCTCAGTTTACTCATGAAATGCATGTATATTATGTATAAGAATTTATAATCTTGTATATAATTATGTTTGTTGTACTCCGTCCATTCGTTCGTCGTTTTGTCTACGATATGCATCCTCCAATGACAGGAGTGACTGAGGGTAAGAGAAATATTTGCGATACTTTTCCAGTTTTTTGAAAATTGCAATCAGTTTCGGAGCGACGACTTCAGTAGGTTACGCAGATATCCATGCCACAGACTTTCGGTGTCTTTACTTTCCTGTCTTTTCCACTTTCCCTATTTCTGAGTTGGTAAAGGAAGCGACAACTTGACCGCACACCCTAACTGGAAAACCACGGGCACTAGCTGGTGCGGGCTGCAGTATATGTCCATTGCCCAAAGGAGTGAACGGATGCAGTCGACCACAGATTGTCAAAGCTCTGGATGGGGTCAAAGACGGTAGGCTCTCATGCGACAACTGCGACCTCCCGACCATCCTCCCTCATTTCTTGTCAGGGTCAGTACTCCTGCAATAACGTCTGAGCGCCGAAAACAAGCTGAACACAGCAAGAATTCACCTGTCTGGCAAACATGCTTTATAACGCATTGTGCGTCTGAAAGTCCAACATTCTAACATCCTACCATTGCTGACATAACCAGATAATAAATGAGTTAGATTGCTAAACTGGCATAACCACTAGGGCACATAAGCGAGTGATAATAATGAGCTGCTCAATTCTGGAACAAACTTTGAAATGGAAGTGCAGTGTGCATGAACAGAAATGACAGTACGATAAAGAAAAGATCAGTTTCAGTAAATCCAGAACAGTCAACAAGAGATGGTTTTTCAGGAAATTGATTGAGTCTGCTACACTTTGAAGCGTACATATCTCATCATATACAAAGGAAATAAATAGATTACCGTTAGATTTTCATGGGTCCCGCAGTAGACCTACGAGACACAAAGATCAAGCACAGTTCATTTACAGAAGATAGTTGTGTCAAATTTGGGTGTATACGCTGCCCTCCTAAATTTTCAGGTTTGTGACGTCAAAATTACGTCACGCCACTCTGGAAATATCAAAGATTCCTCGCTGCAATAGTGTCGTGTCGCAATTGTGACGTCACAAACCTGAAAATTTAAGGGCATAGCGCATACACTCAAATTTGACTCAACTATCTTCTGTAAAGGAACTGTGGATCAAGAGAGGAATAATGGGTAAGGCAAAATTCTCTATAAAGTATGAGAAACTGCATTAGAGAGCAGAACATTTTGAGATTTTTATGAAGCCACAAATACTAACATGGCATGAAACCTATAGTGATGGACAAAGCTCAACGATCTGTAATCAACACAATATAATAAACACCGTCGTGCGTTTATTTGTTTATATATTTATATGTAGGTATGTTTCGGGTCACGTTCTTAAAGAAATAGAAAGGCAAAATATAGGCCAGGTTAGTGATTTTGTAATTAGGTTGCGTTTACATGGAGCTCTGTGACCAGGTTGCAAATGGAGAAAGTTGGCTCCTAATTCCTATCCCTCAATGTTCTTCTTGCTTGAAACACTGCTTAGAATCGAAAGAATAGAGATATTACAGCTTCTCTCAGCTGGGCCATGCAGTCTTATTTTATAACTTTCTCCATACATTGAACAATATATGCATTTGTTCTCAGTTTACCACGTATAAATTCAGAAAGTAATCAACGAATGGCGGACGAGGCGATGATTTTTTTCCGGTAGTAGGCCCTATTTTTTTCCGTTTGCCGTGTTCCTTTTGACGGAGCTGATTCTCTATCTTGACGGCCTCGGCTGATTTCACTTCAACACAATATCTGAAATGTACTGAAGGCTGGTTGGGTATCATGGATACCCGGCGGGTAATTCATTTAAATCCACTGAGGCTTGCTGCTTTCCAGTCTAAGATTTTTTCCGTATGTAGCTAATCCATGGTGGAAGACGAATGTGTTTCTTACATGAATTGAAAGAGAGAGCATGTATCTCTTATCAAAATTTAAGACGACTGTTGTAGCGTATCTTTCAGAAGCATATTAGTGACAAAGGTATAGTGAATGAAAACGGGTTGTCTCAAATTCTTCACTGTCATTCTTGACAGCACGGGCACTCTAGTGAGTAGAATATTTTTCCCTAGAGAACGATGCAATGCTAATTCTGAAGATTTATGAATCAACTAACTGACAGATGAAAGATGCAGAATAGTAAAAAGGAAACTCTGTGGCATCCAATTTTCAAGAGCACGTTATGCTGCACGTATCACTCATACGAACAGAGGACTTGCAAGCATTGGGCAGACGGCCTTACAAAATAATGTGGATCATTCTGTATTGCAGTTTTCTGCTCATGTACTAGAAAATGACCACGAGTGCCTTATATTAGGAGCTTTCAGGCAGTTGAACTTCCTAAACAGTAAGGTTACTGAAAGATAGTGCTGTCATGGGATAGTGCTGTCATGGGACAAACAAAACTGCTATCAGTTAAGAACCAAACCTGAGTCGTAGAGGGGTCTAACTGCAGTTTTCCTATTACGTATCTGATATTGTGTAATTTCAGCTTAGCAACTAGAAATGCCTCGTGGCGTAAAACCATCACATGCGAGGGGGTGTAGGCTGGAGGAGGCTGAAAGCGCAAAGTCAAAACAGTTTTGGGATTTTTCATATCTAATATCTAGGTCAACCCACCTGAGTGGAGTACCTGCAGGACATTGTGATGATAGCTCACTAACTTTTGCCAGTTTTTTGGTGAAAAATCGTACAACTTGTCAATGGACACATACACATACTTCACTCTCGGATGATAATTAAGACTATACTGCAGAATCCATCGTTTGAAAAGCCATAAAAATCAGATGAATTACACTTTTTTAACACACTTAAGATTGTAAATAAGTTGGCGTTGATTAAAAAAAAATAGTTGTTTCGGTCTATGGGGTTACAACGAAGTTTTCTAATCACTTGAGACATTAGAATGCAGGTAAACAGTTAGCACAATCCTGCAGAACACGCGAAAAGCTAATAGCTTCAAAAACTCTCGATTTAACGATTTAATTAATGAGATGCACGCATTTTTTCTGCCAGCATTGTCATCAACGTTCAAAGTCCAGAGTACCACTTATCTGTTGTCATATTGGTAAGGTTTCTTTTCCATATATACAGCTCTGTGTAATTCATATTGCAGATCTAAATTCTTAGCTGAGGAGTCGATTAGAATGTATGAAAATAAAGCCAGTGTTAAATTAGAGACATCAAACGGAACTAGAAACTGTTTACTGTTAATCATGTAAAATAAGTTGAGTAATCCTTTGTTATAACGTGAAAGTTTCATGGGCTTAACTTGTTAAGCATATTTATTGCTGTTGGTAATATTATTATTAGTATGATTATGGGCTTAACTTGTTAAATATTTTTGTTGCTGATTATAATATTATTATTATTATTAGTATGATTATTATTGATATATATAATATATATTAGGATACCAATAGCGAACAGAACGAGGATGCGAGTTTTAACCCCTGAAGCGACGTCTAAAAATTTCAACACTCCCGCTGCCACATAAAATTTCAGTATAGAGCATGCAGCGCTTTGCGTGCGATACACTGGTCAAATGAGCGAAATTTTGTAAACAAACCTCCCCAAGCGACATCTACCGGCTTATAGGCCGTTCAGTTCACTTTCGGAGCCGCGACGGTTGATTCTTTCTAAACTATTTTATCATAAAATTCGGCTTAATATTAATTCTGTGCCGAGGGTAGCATCTATATTAATAATGTGCTTGTTAAATTTATTGTGCCACACTATTATTTCAATTTTTTTACGAAATTCAAAGTCAGTTCACCATGGGACCATTTTCATGTGTGAATAGGGAGGCAACATTCCGTGCAAAATATTTCGCACATTTACGAGAGTTTCCTCAGCTTCTGGCTAGCGTGTGTACCCGCCTTTAGGCCAGCTGTGACCAGAGCAGTTCATGGCACACACCGGACTCACGCCGCCGCGGCACCGCCGACGGGCGCATTAGACGCAGGGAGTCGGCCGCATTGTTGACATAGTTGTGGCCCATAGCCATGCTTGGTGCCCTCAATGAGGGCAGTTCTGTGCCAACGCTTCCCTCTTGCTCATCACACCCATGATGTCTCTGTGTCTTCCGTTGGCTTGCAATGTATCTAACGTTCTCACGTCGGCTTCCCTGTCGTTCGTCATAGCTATAAAGTATGCAGATCTGCGTATGAAGTTCTCGCAGTGACTGCCGTAAAACCAATGGCATGTGAACAGCGCACAGTTAAATTCTCTGTTGACGTTAACCCAACTCTGTACTATACTGATCCAGACACTATCTTATCTCGCCTAGACTCGTGGCATTCCACCTCTGCAGTTCAGGGACGTAAGCGATAGCGCCCTGCTCACTAGAGTGCTAACCATCAGATTACAACAAATAATCTGGCTTACATTATAAATCCGCTATTGTAAACTTCCCCGTCATACAGTTGTACATAGAGAGTCAATGTACAATAGCAGCGATGAATGAGTATTGACATTGTTCAGTAATGTAGGAAAAAACTGTGTAAGCTGGGTACAGTTGCTATTGTGTAAGCTGAAACATGTCTTTCGTCGTTTAATTCCTAACTATAGTGTCACTTGCCTACAGAATGCCACCTTTATATACCAATACCCAATGCAGTACCAAGCTGAGCACTAACAAGCGAACGTTACTGTCAAACTTCTCCACTCACGTCATATTTTTATTTCTGCCGGCAAATTGCCTTCGGCAAGCAGGCGAGCTTCGAGTTCTCTTAAGGTTACGTCATCGTGCAATTTTAGCTCCGTATTAAGTACGAGTAAAGTCCGTCAGTGTATTTTCTTCCTGATGACTTAACGACCAAAAGAAATATTTCAAGGGCCTTCCTTTTCAACAGCCACTTGTTGGAGCTAGCGAATGAGCTATTAATATACCTGCAAAGGTGCGAGGCAGCTCGAGACCATTACTGGGTAGCGAGGAATGTGCATAAATCAGCGAACTTTAAAACCAAAATAAGACGAGGCTCGCCATGGTTGTACGAGTCATGTCTCGCTGTCGTAAATTGCCCCCTGCTAAACAGCCGTCACTTTTTGCCAACATTGTCACTGTCATTGAGTGATATACGATAGCTCTCACGGTATGTAGCGGGGCCATTCCTTGGCTCTTTGATGGCTGGGGTATGAGAGAGACGGACATGTGGGAGGTCCGCGTGCTTGTCTTGCATGTTCCTGAAAGTTACTTTCGTAGCTGCGGCTCCGCTATCGCGCTACTTAAGGGCAGCTAAAGAATAAAAGATCTGCTGACAGCATGCAGCTGTATACGGCCGGTCGCTCGATGAACGCCCTTGGGACTTGACTCTTACAATTTACGTATTTTTGTAGAACATTAACACCAGCCATTATTTATAAGAGGTTCTGCTTTTACTTTGGTTCATGAATGGAGACTCGGCTGAAATCCATACACTTGAAGGTGCTTAGAATAAAGTGAAACAAGTTGATAGGTAGAAAGTTTAATCTAATATGATGCAATAAGCTACTTTGTCCAAGTGAGACGTCAGTCTGAAGGTTGTACTCCTTTATCACGTACATGTCTGTTTAATTATACACTAGGAAAGAGAAAAACGATAATCAATCAGTGTGTGTAAAGGTGCTAAATATTAATGTGTAGCATTCATTTTTTAGGGGACGGGCGAAAAGTACCGAGCATACAGTAATGTACAAACATAAGCATAAACTGTTTACCTTACGATATTCAATACTCTTATATTGCTATTACTTAATCAAACAAGCTTCGCGATATTTTTGGAGATTTGCCTATATATACGGCAATTTGAATATTTCATCACCCTGAAAGCAGGCTTCTTTTGAAGAAAACATTTATATTTAGCTGCCAAATGACCTTATTCTGAAGTGAAACTCCATAGAACTCCATAGAAATTTGTCACAAGTGGGTAAAATTCAGGTATGGTCAAATTAAACTTAGACAAAAGGGTGATAACAGGTCGCCATAAGCCTTGTAGCTTCTTGGACCTAAGAAACTCTAATAACAAAAAATAGTAAGAAAGTAATCATATAACATCAAACACATTAGAGGCGTTATATTCTTGTAAGCAATTACAAAAAATAAGGTGAAGAAAAATGACCAAAGAGTGCAGTAAACAATGAATGAGAAGCAATGATATTCAAAACATTGTTAATAACAATAAAGTAGCAACTTTGAGGTTTCAGCTGCCCACCCTTTGAGATGAAAGAGCACCAAACCCGCGCTGAAACTCCAGGCAGGTGGCAGCACGGTGCGCTCGGCCATATCCAAATTGCAAAATGGTCATTTTGAACAAATCTATAAGGATCGATTCACGATGAATGCGATCATAGCTAAAAGAAACTGTTGAATGAGCTAAGCAGATGAAAACTGAGTACGGACAGGTTACAACTAGTAGAGTAGTTGAGCAGCTTCTTTAAATTTCTAGGAACTGACATCGTCAAAAGTATATTCTCGTCTAGCTCATTGATTAACTTAAATAAATGATAGACAGTGCCTTGTCTCTCAACTTCCGATCTAATTGAAGGTACCCTAAAATTGTATCGCCTTATTCCATAGTGGTTCATTGGCTGTAGCGGCAACAAATATCTATTAAAAGACAGACGGTCTTCGTACAAAAACTTACGAGCTAACCTAAGTAAAAAGTATCTATATACATCATGAAATTGCAACAAACCTAAAGCTATCTACATTTCCCCTACATGTAGATGATAGATCAGGTACGTAATTAGTAGTTTGTACTTTCAGGACTACACGCAGAATTTTATTCAACAAAATTGCAACTTTGTTCCTCACTGACAGGGGTGCACCTCCCCATAACTCTATACAATATATAACGTGAGGATAAACGATACTATAGTATAAATCTTTCAGCGTACTTAATAATCCCTTTGAACACAAAATTAGAGAACCGGCGGGAACTGGTACAAGAGAGACAGTTCAGTAAAATTTCGTTGACGAAGATCTCAGATGGAGAGTAATGGGACAGTTTCATGAACCAGAAAAACCCTCTCGGGGAGGTCGCCCGTCTGCACTTGCTTGCACTCTGCCGCATGTAAACAAATGTCCTGTTATCTCAAGTAGCTCTCTCGCTGGTCACTGCAGTTGTTGCCTGAATGTTAGCTGCGCCAGCTGCAGGAATGTTGAGTTCTTCCGGAAGATGTTGCCATCTTCTCGTCTCTGCTAACAGGGACACCTTAATGCTAAAGCGGTATGTAGCGGTACGTAGCGGTCTGTGACGGCATGTAGCGGGTTGTAGCGGTATGTAGCGGAAAGTAACGGTACGTAGTGGAAAGTAGCAGTATCTAGCGGTATGTAACAGTATGTAGGGTATGTAGCGGCATCTAGCGGTAGGGATCCGTATGTAGCTGTATGTAGCGGTATGTAGCCGTAAATAGCGGTATGTAGCGGCATCTAGTCGTATGTAACCGTATGAAGCCGTATGTGGCCGTATGTAGAGGTATGTGTATGTAACCGTATGTACATAAAGAGAAATTTTGATGCACTTACATTCATCAAAATTACATGCATTTGTGTCCCAAAACCGAAACACGTAAGTGCATCATAAACATAAAGTGCATCATGATGATGCATATAGGGTCTTATGACGCACTTGGCACGAATTGATGTACTTAAGTGTTTCGGTTTTGGGACAAAGCCGATGAGGCACCAGGCACCAAGATGCATCAAAAACATGTAAAATTGATGCACCTGATAAGACGAAATTTCGAATTACAACAGCGATCTGCGTGCTGGTACATAACCGCGTCTCGAATTTGCACGAGCAACAAAACTACGACGCTTATGTCCACTTTGTTTTTCCGGAAATATGTTTTTCTGTCTGATGCGATGACACACCAAGCTACGCCATGAAACACCTACGTGCATTCTGATGCCTCTCTGTGAAACACCTATGTGATCAAAAATTTTCTCATTGTATAGCCGTAAATAGCGGTATGTATCTTTATGTAGCGGTACAAACGTAAAGGTAAAGTAAACTTTGACTGTACCCTCCACTGGGAAGCCACACGCTTTGGTTCGTGAGGCAGATATAGGCCAACTGGCCCCAGAGTAGTAAGTACAGCTGCAGCCGACCACGGGTCGCTAAGAACTATGGCGCACTTAGCGGAAGGTTCAACCACCCGAGTTCCCTACCCTAAGAAAAGTACCCCACGACAGCTAAGCGCACCAAGCAAATTTGCTGCTTCAGTTTGCCGAGCGACTTGCACAAAGACCGGTCACCGTACCTGGGTATCGTTCCCGGGACCTTCAGCACAACTGAGCAGCACGCAAGGTCCCCTGCTACCGTGGGTATATGTATTTAGCCGTATTTGGCCCTATGTAGCTTTATGTCCATGAAACACGATATCTAGTATTTTGACTACATGTTTAGCTTATGTTGGAGCCACATTTACAATCGTATACTCAATTTATGAGCGGATGGTGAACTCGCACATCGCTCAATTTAAATACTTTCCAAAGGTATATTGGATACCAAATTTCACCCCGTAATTGGGATGACGTGATTGCTAAACATCCGCTCAAAAGTTGCATGTACTATTTCATAGGGTAGTCCCGTTTAATTTTACAATCAAACAGGTCATAAATCATTTCACTCGACAGTTGATCTTTTATGTACTTGTGCCTTCTCGATGCTAAGGCCGCATTTAGCCGAGTGCTCCATCATCTCTATACAACTGCAAGCTTCAGAAGCAAATACCCCCTGATATTCTCAAGAAACTAAAGTATTGCTTTCAGATTCATAAGTTCTTCGTGAAATGGGGAACGGTAATGTCATCACCGTTTGGTACGACTAACGGCATATGACAACTAGGCTAACTTTCACCAATTCTCTATAATAGATTAGATAGGCGGCAGTAGACGAACCAATAGGCCCATTCCCAAAGAGACACCGGAAAATCATTCCCAAATAGAGTATCCACATCCAACTGAACGGAGCTGTAGCTTAGTACCATAGTAACGGTAACGCAGTAAATGGGCTCAATTATACTGATGGTAAAGTCCTTGCCTCTCCACATTCCAGTGGATTGCAAAAACTTCTCACAATTTGCGAGAATGAAGCCAGCAAGCTGTGCATTGAGTATAATACTGGTAAAACTGTCTGCATGTACATAAAACCTAGGGAAAGTGAGTTGCCCACTGATCACGTCACTCGTCACTATGGTGTCGACCTCACTTATGGATAGCATCTCTTACCTGGATCATAAAATCACCAATGATCTTCGTGATGACTAGGATACAGGGAAAGAAACACGAAAGCCCAGCAGTAGGCAATATGCTAATCAAGATTTTTGTCACTGCTGGGAAGAGGTCAAATGCCAGCTATTTTGGAGTTCTCGCTATTCTCTGCCCTGTAACTCACTTTCGTCGATCTTTAGACAGAATGCTATCGCACGCCTCCGTGTAACCAATAATGATATATTTCGAAGACTGATGAATGTGCGGAAGTCAACTAGCGCAAGCATTGTATTTGCTCAAAAGTATACTGACTGCCTAAATCAGGACAAGGAAATGCGCTATCAGTCTCTATCCAGTTCAGGGTGGAAAACTGTGATAAGACCTTACTCAAGGTGATCATTAATGGTCCTGGCTACAAACTATCTAACATGTACAGGAAGTACAGCCGAAGGCAGCGCATACTACTAGCAAACAGGGCCCCAGCAATAGGCTGAAATGCAGTGTAGTTTGCAATGACGGTGTTACCCGATCTTTGTACCTAACGTAACTCTAGCAGTAAGCTGTGCCTTTTGAACTAGTACCATATTCCTATATGTACCTAATAAAGTGTATTTATTTATTTCTTTATAAGCTACCGAAGGCTCTAGACACTTAACAAAACTGAAGCAGAACAATGAGGAGGCAGACCTCAGTATCTACTGCATGGCTGGTACCAGCTCCACTAGCCGTAAACAACTGACATTTTAACGCTTCCCATTTTTTTAAGGGCGGTTTTTGTTACAGCTTCTGTAGCCAGCGAAAGCGAGACTGTATAGGCGACACTATGATGTGTATCGGCACTCCAAGGACAATCACCGCACATGTCAGTATTATCTTTTTTCTACATTACTGCGAGCTGTTGGTTTCTACGAGGACTCGGCTAAAATTCTTGTGTATTGTATTCTTGCGCAAGAGGACACTGAATCTGTTGTTTTGCTGGTTTAATTTAATATTGACAGGAAAATTGTCTTTGTTAAATAGTTATCTGTCTGTGACGAAAACCCATCAACTTTCTTTATGAACACGGGAAGTAGATAAGATGATGGCACAAGGACCATCGTATTCCGCACTATACCCTCAAGACTTGTAGGTACTGGCACATTTTAGTTCATCGGCCTTCGGACAGATGTTCCTCGATCACGATACGGGGAAAGTAAAAAGTTCTCAAAACAAATAAACGGTTAATATTTCTACATACTGTGGAACAGGATGAAAAATAAAATATCGTTCACTGTTGCAATTAACTAACGGTCTTAGGAAACTAGGGGTGGGTCTATTTTTCTCGTGGAAGTTTGTCAGAGACAACTCTAAATTGCCGACAATGGCATGGGGAGATACACAAAGCATAAAACTCTAATATGAACCAAACGCTGAAATCGATAGGGAATGTAATCGGGGAAGACAGAGGCCGCTTTTCCAAGTCCAGAATCTGAGAACATTATTTGATTCCATTCCTATTTTTTTACGAGCACGAAAGCTCTCCGACCTGCAGATAGGTGAAATCATCATTCTTGAAATGTGACAAATGGCACGGTTCTAAATTTTATCAATGTACCAAATTGATTTCACTTTTGTCCCTCTTCCACGAAAATGAGAGGAGATTCCCACGTTTTAGAGACAGTAACCCAAACCAGTATGGGAAACGGCTTGTGACGACGCTTAATGCTTCCCATACCTTCTGAGACGTCTTTAGGTTCATATTCCAGGACTCTGCCTTTATAAGGATTGATTTTCTCCTGAGTGCCAACAGCTTTATCCTCAGTAAGACAATCTTGCTACTCTAGAGTCATCTTTCAGAAACTTCAGATGAAGCATGCGCTCTGTGGGGCTCGTTTCTGCTTCTGGAGGTTAGTGCATTGTTGGCGCTTTTTCAGTTTTTGCTGGCACCCTATATATCTGTCTGGCCATTTCCTCATAGTTTGCATTGGATTCCTCCTAATATTTTCGAGCGCAGGCTTCCTATTTTGGACGGCCTTCGTTTGTACTAAAGTTCACTGAATCTGTTCACGGTAATGTAAGCAGTGGATTTTTCTAAATTTATAGTTGCTTAACAAAATTGGACTTCTACTCACAAGCACAAAGAAGCTCAATAATAGCTTGGCATGCACTCATTTTCATAAATTTTATAACAATTATATAGTTCTAAGCTATTTGGAAGGGAAGAAGTATCATACATATATAGATATACTTTAATTCCATTAAAAATAAAGGCGATTTAAATCAATTTTACTTTTAAGTTGGAAAAGAGTCCGGTAAGGTTTGCCTCAACCTGTAGTGAGCTGCTCTAGAAGCGCGCCTCCTGCAGATCAGATACGACGGGTGCATCAAACTTCTCTAGGCAGACCATCAACATCGCATCACTTCGCCCACTTTGACTCAAATAAGTTAATCCCGGAAGCTCCAGGTTTTTCAAAACTACAGCCTTGATCGCTCGGTTCGCCCCTTCTATTGAGTTTCAAGCACTGATCGCAAATCGAATGATCTTAAAAACGCAACAAACTCATTCATGACTATACAAGTCTCCAGCTAAAAATAAAAGAAAAAGTTGTGGTTGCTCTGGCTCAGAGGCAAATACATAGTTTAATTAAACTCTTGTCCAACGTTGGAGGCAAATAAAATGATAGCGCTGTTCTCTGTTTCGGTGAAGTCCGCACCGATGTACACTTGTACAGCACAACATCTCGAAGCAGCCATTCTTGCAAACATCGCTACTATCATCTGAAAATTTGGCTAAATTATATCTTAGCTGCTCCGGTGGTCTCAGAGCAGCAACATTCGACTTGTTTGTGCTCATGTAGCGATAACAAGAGTCTGGAGATACCGTGAGTGTAGCCATTACAAAAATCCGTGAGATACCGTGAGTGTAGCCAAAGCAAGAATCCGTGAAATACCGTGAATGTGGCCTCAACAAGTATCCGTAAGATACCTTCAGTGTAGCCATAACAAGAATCTTGAGATACCGTAAATGTGGCCTCAATAAGAATCTGGAGATACCGTCAGTGTAGCCATAACAAGAATATGGAGATACCGTGAGTGTAGCCATAACAAGAGTCTGGAGATACCGTGAGTGCAGAGATACCATTTAAGCTGGACGATGTTTGGATAATCAGCCGGCTGAGACCTCGAACCAGAAGGACGTCTCAAGACAAGAGTCCAGCTTAAGGTGCAAATTCCTTATGCACTTCTACCGGCTACAACGTAGTAAGCATTGCTTGGGAGCTGTAGCGTAATGTGGCCCTTTTCAGTAACACTATAGCTATGAGTAGCTTCCTTGACTTATGGAGATGAATATTATATAGAAAATGTATTCTGTTCACCTGATCATCTGCAAACTGAGAATTCTTCCGAAACCCATGCATACGATTGATTTGACTGTCATACTTTAGGAGTTCCCCTGTACCACCATATGAAACTTTGAAACCATTTTATCTGCTTGCTCCTCTATGTATTGTGAAGTAAATGTTGTCCCAGTTGTGCTGGCATCAAAATAACACTTTCACGCGTTGGAGACATAAATATTAGATGTAAATATTTGAAATCCTCTGACTGTATGAATGCTGCACGACATTTGTACGTACGGCCGAAGTCCTTGAACCTTAAAAATGTTCGTACACTAAGCAAAATATTGTTTAGAAATTTTATATATCATAAAGCAAATAGCAACCGTAGAATTATAGACCTACTCGTTGCGTAGTGGAATTTAAACTTTGGATTGCTGTCACCTGCGCTCGGTGGGTGTCGCTTGTGACGTCAGAGAGGCAAAGAAACGTCCCTCACATGGTCGGGCGTCTCTGCCACAGCAACATCCAAAGGACAACATCAACTAGTTGCAGAAAGGCCAAAAATGCATGTGTACCCCGTGAGAGTGGTGGTTGGGGGGGCTGATGTATAAATATGTCGGAGGGGGCGGTACCCGAGGCAGTTTCGTATCGGACTGCTGCTGCATTGTGCAAGTGGTGCCGCAGCTGGTGTACGGTTCTTCTCGACTGCTGCCGCCCTCCCCAGCCTCTAGCGCAAGGTAGGGACATTGGGTCTATAGCAGATCTTTATACCTAAGTTAACTCCCTGCTTGCAAGGATTTTATAATCAGTAAAAAATCCTTTGCCTACCGAGCTCTCCTCATGCAACGGTTTTATAATCTATCAAAAATCCTTTACCTACCGAATTCTCCTATTGGAATGGTCTTATAATTTATCAAAAATGCTTTACCTGCCGAGCTTTCCCCTGGAAATGGTTTCATTATTAGTATGAAATTCTTTGCCAACTGAACTCCTCACTCGCAAATATTGATATCGTATTGGAAATAGTAGTCACTAATCATACTTTAATTTGAAAAATATAAAACTACAATACTATATTTTGGATCAGCTCACTTACAACCCTGAGCTCGAGCACCAGAAATACCATCGCTAATAAAACTAACCCCTCATAATTAAAACTTTTTAAATCATCGTGAGCATTCGATTTTGTCCTCCTTTTTTAATGTTGTACAACTAAACATATCTCCTTAAGCTAAAATAATCACAATATGCACTATCAGACGTGTAATAACACGAAATATTTAACACGAAGTCTAGAATTTTGGTGAAAAGATCCCACCTCGACCAGTCCTAAATAATGTGATAGATGACACTCTGATCGATGTACGGGGACATCTGGGGAGTAATAACAACCGCAGAACCAGACAGACATACGAAGAAAAAAACACCCGTTATATGAAGTTTTTTCGGAACAAGCAGCTGCAGCACACGCTCAACATTGTGTGTATAAAATTATTGTATTATTAATATTGAAGTGCTCTATCTATGCTTGTCTTATAGAACGTAGTACTAGTACAGCCTGACTGCATCTTATAGGTAACATATATATGCGAAAAAATAATATGCAGGAAAACGAGCAGCGGCCGCTTAGTCCGAAAAAGCCATTTTACGCGCGTTGTTTTTCTTCGTATGTCTGTCTGGTTCTTCCGTTATTATTAATCCCTGGGCACATCTGCCGAAACACGAGACCTTGTGGTTGATGTTTCCTTAATGGAAGGCTTGTCACAGATTTGCAGACAGCGTTTGAATGCGGGTTGCAATTTTCATCGCCACTAGCTTAGTTATCCGACGTGCCTGTTGTGGGCCTGTGCGGCGGCAGGTATCCAGAGTCCGGAGATCTGTTTCACTGAAATGGAAGACGCCGCCGCTGCAAGCAAACAGCCACCTGGTCGTGATAACAGCTTTGGCAGAAACACGCGGGCGGCTACCGAGGCCCATCCATTAACCCTTTACCTGGAAAGGGACTGTATGTAGTTACTGCCATCGTGCTATTCCTGCGAAAGCGTTCTCTTCCGCTCGGCAAATGGTCAAGACTGGCGACCGGTGAGGCCGAGCTTATCGGTTCGGTCGGCGTTGCATCCACCGTTCCGTGTCGGTATTTAATTCATTGTCGGGATCTGTAATTGGTGAAGTATGGCTGCGGGAGCTTCATGTCAACCGTGAATGATTTACTTTAAGCTTTTTAGTGGCCTTGGTTTGCTTATCGCTTCACTTGCCTTTGAAATACTGCCGGTTGTGGTGTTGTAACAATAACCCGCGACCGGCTGCGGTGCTTTAACAATGACAATAACCCACGCTCGGCTACAGCTCTTTAACAATAACCCACGCCCGTCAGCAGTACTTTAACAATGATAATAACCCGCGACCGGCTGCGGTGCTTTAACAATAATAAAACCTCACTCTCTGTTACAGTTCTTTAACAATAACCCACGCCCAGCTGCAGTGTTTTAACAATACCTGTAGCCTTGAAGTAACTCGCATACAATGTGCACACAAACGATGTTGTAAATTTGCTCAGAATAAAAACAACATTGCTCAAGTGTCAGTAGTAAGAAACGCAGTGTATCTGGCTTTTGAAGTTCAACTTAGGAATCCTACTCAAGTCGCTGATATTGAAACGTTGACGGAGCTGGTACGTCATTGTCATTGGATCTGTAGGCTTACTGAGAAAGATTATCTAAACCACCAATTAGAAATCTAGGAAACTGCTTATGGCGATGCACACGAAGTTAATAAAACTATTGAACACCGTGTTGTATTTTATTTGTGAGATTTAAAACCAAAATTCGGTTTTGAGAAGTCAAGTTTTAGAGGAAAGAATAATTTGAAGTTACCTTATAGCTACAAAAAAACTACGAATACTTGGCAGAATCTACAAACATATGCTCTGTGCTTTTGCTAGCAAATTTTAAACAGGCTCAAGTTTTTTATACCCAAACTGCTGGTAATTTTTCTCTAACTGTAACGCAAATGAGTCTGTTTTACTAGTTAATGTTATTGTGAACATTTCTTTCATTGCTACTATGAAACTGAGCTCCCATGCACTGTTATCACATTAAGAACAAAATGCCACCACTCTCGTGGAGACTTACACTACTCTCCTTCTCTACCTTCTTGCTTTTACTTTCTCCCTCTATACAAAAAATATGAGTCATCTGTTTTTTGCTGCAAGGTGTAGCTGTCTAACCTTGCTCGTTGACATTCACTGCAGCCAGGTAGCTGTAGACAACAGCCTTGCTCTGTGCGTCGGTGATACCCATGCAGAACGGCGGCTAGAGCCGCATTTAGTGAAATACCTGCTGAACATTATTGCAGATGTGCGACACAAGCGTATTGTGTGTCTGCCAGGTCCCTTGCTTCGCCGCGTTGGCCCGTGACCGATATATGGCCCAGCAATTGCAACACGGGATCTTGAGTGTTTTTATTCATATCTGACCGTCGTACTGTAATGGGGAGACTCAACAGTTTTTTAATACTTAGTTAACTTTCTGTAAATTATACTGACTATCAATTTCTAGAAAGGAAGCTAAGTAATTTGGTATCTTGAAAGCAGCCTTTTTACAGACAGTAGAAATCGCGTGAAATTTTTCATTCTTAAAGAAATACGCAGCAGGGCAGTAAGGCTATGGTAGCTATTCAAAATGCAAGCGTGAATTAAAGGGATACGTAACGATTTTCTATTAGCCTGTGTGAATATAAAATAACACCATAACGATTCTCTGTTAGCACGAATAAAAAAAAAGGACAGTTTGCTTACCGCACTTCAGCAGCGGACCAAACACACACCCGTCAGGTGCGTACTGCTCGTCTTCTCAAATTCGTCTGCTAATCTCACATAGCATCAGGCAGCAGCCTCAGCGTCGGCCGCATTTAAGTTAAGCCTCTCAAATCCTTTCTATATTGACCGAAGAAGTACCGAGCGTGTTCTCACTTTACTCGACAGCCTGTAGAGTTTATGCGCATTCCACGCCCGTGGCAATAATTCGCTCGAACTCCTTAATTTAGGGCGTCGTGCGAGACGATCATGAGTTGCCCTGCCAGCGGGACGTTCTCCTGCTATCGTGTATGAGAGTTTGCGCTGACATCTTAACTCACGGTTATTGTTTCTCATTATTTGGGAATTATGTTTGTTTCTTCCTCAATTATTCTGAAATCTTAATTCAAGGTTATGTATTTTTTCTCAGTAGTAGAGGGCATGACTTTGGTTGTTAGTGTGTTTGATCCGACATCTTAAGTCAAGGGGATTGTTGCTGAATATTAAAGGGATTATGTTCGAACGTGTGCTTATAAGACTATGAGTGGGTGACAGAATATTATTCAATGCATTTTTCAGTAAGCTGTTGGCACGCAACTAACTGTTGCATCTGCATTTGTAATGTCAAATGCACACAGTTGTGCTACAGTAGTTCATGAATAGCTACTTTAATTCCATTTAAATGCACTCCATCACTCACTTCTGTGAGCAGTTGTGAAGGTTTTTACAGCCTGCAGGTTAATTTAGCTATTTTGGAAAGCACAGGGGAGATAAATAATTGAAAACGCTGAATTTCAATAAAACTATAGTGAAGCTTATTCGCTCCCTACGATCCAGTTTACTTACTTTCATGAAGGTTAACTTTCCGAAAATAGGGCAATTTCAACGAAGTTTGACTCCTGGTACGTTTTCCCTCACTGGAGACATAGACACTGGGATCAGTTTCTGACGAGCTCTGTAATTCCAAACCCGACAAAAATAAGTTGTCTAAGAAGTGAGTCAACCTTAATAAGATATTGGCACATTTCTTTACTCCTCGTAGAATCGATTCTAACCGCAGGCGTTGCGAGCGCCATCAAGAGTGGGCTGTGGAGTCCCATCTATTGACCCTCAGGTAAATATTGTGATAATAGAAAGTGCTTGGTGAGAACCGTAGAATACACAGTGAGGCGCATTTAGTACGCTGCTACTTCTTCCTAATGTTGGTAAACATCGTCATGTTATATTGACGCAGAGGTTTACTTCCATTCTGATGTGCGTAGAAGAAAATTGTTCATGTAACAAGAAGATTCCTTCGTGAGCTGGATCATACGAATGACTTTCATTGGCGCTGTCAGCATAGAACCAACTCAACTCATTCGATTAGGAACGTGGACACGGTATCAAGTACCAGCGGTTAGCTTTCGACAACCTCTTCTAATTTTGAGTTTGTTTAAATTCGCAAGAATAACATTTTACCATTATTAGCTCATTGTTCAAAACACTTTATGCTGTGGTCACGGTCATCTCAACGTACTCGGATTAGTTGAGTTGGCTCTGTGTTGATAGTGCCTATTAAAGTCGTGCGTGTGAATCCGGATTTACGGATAGGTGCTTTTACACTAGATAGAGACACCAAAAAGAAAAACTTTTTCACGAATACCGAAATTTCTAAAACTCGTTAGTTTTCGCGATATTTAGCTTTAAAGTTTTAACTTGCGATAGTTTGAGATCCCGTTTCAAACAGACGTTATTGTGGAAAATGAAATAATATTATTGTGGAAACAAATGTACTAAATGAATAATCGAAACCTTTTTACAATAACTGTTCGAATCATCTACCATTTAGTTAACTAGTAGCCTTATCTCCGAGTGACAGCACCTATTTGCTTGCACAATCTAAAACAAATTAACAAACCTGATAATATTTGCTTGAGCGCAAGAATACGCCTCATGTCAGCTCGACAATCCTACATTTTCTATTGATATTATTGTCATTGCAATTAAATACGCTTTGTAAAACATTACTTCCTTTGCTCGCTTTGTCAACGACTAGCCAAGACTGAAATACTTGAGTCACTATAGCCGCTGTTGCTGCTGTTGCTGTTCACCGCAATGTCCTCCTTTATTTGTGTGTCACTTAGATCGTTCTCGCTCGACTGCCACGGCGCTGTAACGCTGCTCTCACAACTTTAAATGCACCTGCAAATGTTAGTTTTGTGCAAAGCGCAGAGCTAACAGCTGTAAAGAGCTGCGCTCGGCTGCTCCGACCATGTTAGTTTTCTTTCTATACACGTCGTCTGTCGCGGCCCGGCTATTGTGGTTTGCACTGTGTCCGCTGCACAATCTCCATTTTTACCAGTATTGTGATGTTGCTTCAATAACTTCATACGCATATTGATGTACACATTCATCTGTGTTACCCAGTATAACAAAGATCTATTTTTCATATAATATGCTGCCTTGTGGACAATGCTGATTAACTGTTTTGTTTATGTCGTTCAATAATTATCTTTGAAGTGGTATGTCACGTTCACAAAAGTTATTGCTAATAAGTAAATAAATCGATACATCGAAGTTCAATATTGCTCGGAGTAAATAGGTCGTATTTTTACAGTCGAAATCTCTTTAGCGACTGGAAGATAATAATACAAAGTGAAAGCGAAACATTTTCGTCTTCTGCATCATCGATAGCATTCGTGCGAGGGTCAGTTAATATAAAATAACCTTATTCGTTGGAATAGAGGACATCCTGGTTCCATACTAGTTAAAGGTTTTTTCAAAACTTCCACTGGATTTTTATTATTTAATTGGTCAATTAAATAATAAAAATCCAGTGGAAGTTTTGAAAAAACCTTTAATAAAATAACCTGTAGCGTGAGCAACTTCTTCACTGTTAACTACGCGTGGTATTCCGTAGCACAGTAGTCTCGCCTTCGCATGATTAGTACCAATAATAAGCTGTGTCTTGTACACGTGTACCATTTTCTTATGTGTACCTGATAAAGTAATAATAAAGTTTATAAATACGCTCGAAGAAAACTATAATACATAGGGATCACATTCGAAAGTGCATTATATTTTATTATTAAATTTATTTTATTCTTAACAAATGTCACGGCAACTTAGAAAAAGAATTTTTTAGAAAAAGAGTAGTAGACACAGACATTTTGAATTAAATGATACAGCACCACACACGAAGCAAGGAATGCAGGTCAGACAGCTGCAGTAGTCGTAGCTTTCGATGAGAGAACAACAACATCGAGTTGCAATCTCTCCTGTCCCTCGACTGACCCAATTGCTCGAGCAGATCGAGTTACTCGGACAGTTTACCTCATTTGCAGCATCTGCTCGCTGCTGTGTGTTTGCTTGCCCAGGCAGATAGGAACTGCTGCTGTACACCTGCTGCAGCCAAAATATACGGCTGTTGTCGTGCTGGTCTCCCTGTCCTAGCCACAGCACCGGCCCTAGCTGCCTGCCACTCTAGGGTCGTTTTTGCTCCTCGCGTAGCAACAAACAAATGCAAATCCCCTTGCCTGAAACGTTGTGCACGTGCTGACGAGCGCCGCAAGTAGAGGGCGAGCAAAAAATTATCTCTAATCTTTCGTTTTGCATCTGTAGCTCTCGTCCCGCAGTTCAAAGAAGGAAGTTCTCAGAGTACCTACGCTAACACAGATTAAGGGGGACACAGATAGGCAGTCCTTCTGTATTTTTGCAAGAAAATTGTGACTGACTGATGGAGTCACAGTCGTCATCTTGTTTCCATCTTAAGTTGGTATACAGGATACAAGTTTCATCTACATGGCTCCAGCAACTAGGAATTTCATCGATGCTTAATGGCTAAAAAAGAAAAAAACTCTGAACCCAAAAGCCTTTTTAAGACGTTAAGAATTGTAATACATTTCTTCGATTAGAT
>LQNS02278125.1:2067551-2081646 GCA_001587735.2 Parhyale hawaiensis | reverse complement strand
TTAGATTTACCAATTGTTAGCTGATATATTCTACGTCTACTCAGTCGAAATATTTTTCTCGTTACAAGAAATTGTTCATGACACTACGCCGATATCTCAACGATGACGTCACAGGAATCTCGATGTAGAGCTGAGCTGCGCTTGGAAGCTGTACGTCCGTGTCTTCATTAGTCTGTCGTACAGACAGTTCTTGGACTTACAACATACGATGTCAACGACGCTGGTAATGTTACAGAGATTGTACACTTAGCAACAATATACGTACATTGTGAACATCGATGTAGCCCGTAGACATAAACTATGTTACGGTAATAGCTTTTAAACAGTATTGTATAAACTTGATTCGCCATTTTAAAGTGAAAGTATACACCTTACAGCCACAAACGATTAACTAGTGCGGTGAGTGGAAGAATAGTACAATAGTGTGGCATAAACAGTTTAAAATGTAATGCTTGATAACTCCATCACGGTGCGTCTTTCTGCACGTTTTAGTTTAGTGTTTAACACAGTAAAAATTTTAGTCATTGCAGGAGTATTCGGCTATCGTGGATTGTATCTAAGTTACGCTGGAAGATGTAATCCACTCTACGAGGAACGAACATCCTCTCAATCACGTGCGGCGATTTATGGAATCGTATGCATTACAGACAAACGAACGCAGATGGGTATTTCTTCAATATTTTCGCGAGTTGAGGTTACAGTTGATTGCCTGCTATAGTTCACATCATATGTTGGTAAACATGATGCCAATGTTACGGAATGGTCTTCAGGTATGCCAAGTTTCGCCGATATTTGATATGGTTGAGACCAAAAAGTAAGGAAGATCGTTGCCTCTCAGTTTGTGATTGCGAGACTATTGTGCTTGTCTATGGCAAAAACGTTACTGCCCAATCGGATATTATAGGCATTTATCGGCTGCCTATAGGCATTTATCGGCTGCCTATAGGCATTTATCGGCTGCCTATAGGCATTTATCGGCTTCCTATGAGAAAATACTGAAAGGTATCCGATAACATCGGATAAATGCCTATAAATTCTGACCGGGTGGCTCACTGGTACAAGAGACACTGATGACGTCCCAGGGGTTGCGAAGAAAATATGAGGTGCGTTTAAAAGCTGTGCTTCTCTGTCCCCTTTTTTCTGCGGTATAAAAGGGCCATTTTTGCGAGTATTTTCCAATCGCTTACGTGGCACGAGGGCCAAAAAGAGATGTTTTGCCATCACAATGCAGGCAGCCGCAACCTCAGAAAAGCTACCAATAACTGGGGATTATGATCGTCTTCAGCGCATTTTCGGGTTGTGATTGCAACGCAGTTTTTAAGCGTCAGGTGCCACTGGTGTTACAGATTACCCTAAGGTTGTGACTGCTATACGCGTCTGGTGTTTACAAACTAAAACTTAAATATATATATATATATATATATAGAGTGACCCCGGATCCTGGGGTACAAATCGAAGTCTCTGTGACAGGCGCCACACGTGGTGGCTGAGGCCATAGAAGGCGCAGTGTGTACAATCTGCGCTAGGGCGTCCGATCAACCAATTGCGCAGGACGGGTCGGCAGCAAGACGAGAGCTTCACAAATTATCTAAACATTGCTGAAGTTTGGCTTGTGGTAATCGCGCTGCGCAAAAAAGCTGCGCTGTGCGATCGTACGTAAATCATTTGATGACATTGGGCCAGATGTTCTCCCATCGCCGCGCCTGATGGAAATAGGGAGGCCCAGAATGGGGCCAAGGCTTCTATCAGTAAACGGATTTGTAGGACCGTATATTGTTGTTTGCTCTTCATGTCAGCATCCGAGTATATAAGGGTTACTTTTGGGACTCAGGGAAGAGCAATGCCTTAAGAAGGTATAGAGAGCAAAGACGGCGTGGATCTGCTGCAGAATGCAATACTGTGGTTGGTCCGCGGAAGAAGACAATGCCTTTTTGAGGAAAAACGTCTCTCATATGCTAACTATTCCTGCAGTACTCGGTCTTCGTGCTGCAGCCCATTATAGTAATTTTTCAATAATAACATGTAATGGAGCTGCTCGCCTAGTTATACCTACCCTGACTATTGTCGAAACAGGACTGTGAAGCTATGGTCTATAGACAACCAATTGCATTCGTTAAAGATTATTAAAGAAATAACTAAATTCACTTCTATTAGATAGACAGTGAGGCACAAGACACCGCTTAGTAATGAAGTTATGATAGATACAAAGAACAGGTGATACCATCATTACGAACAACACTGCATTGCGGCCCATTGTCTTGCCCCTGTTTGGCAATACTATGCGCTGCCATCGGCTATACATGTTAGATAGTTTGTAGCCCTCAGGGGCACTATGCGGATCACCTTGAGTAAGGATGTACCACATTTTTCTCTCCTGATCTGGAGACTTTGAGCGCATATCCTTGTCCTGACTCTGAGGCCGTCAGTATACTACTGAACAAGTTAGATTAGATTAGATAGGCGGCAGTAGACGAACCAATAGGCTCATTCCCTAGGAGACACCGGAACTTACGCCCCGGCCCTCTATGAGCTATTGCCATTATGTTAGTAGGATATAAAGGACTAGAGCAAAGAGAAAAAAGGGGGAAGAATCGTCCAAAGAGATGATCATGTATGCACGCAAGCACGATCAACAGCCGCTGATATGCGGAGCTTGCTGTTAACTCGGATACATTGATGAACTGGCGACATATGTCATTGTAGGCTCCCCGTAGGCGTCCAGTAGACTTCTGCTTAAAGTGTTCGACCAAAGTAAACTACAGTACCGGGGCAGCAATAGCTCCGAAACAGCTACTACAAATATTCCATTACGAAGCACTTTTGTATCATATACATTCTTTCATGCTAAGCTAATGCTCGGCAACCCAACATATTAGCAACGTTGTCACTTTTACTGGCCGTTTTCCCCCATCTTCTTCATTCACAGTAAGCAATAAAAATAATAATAATAATAAAATGCTTCATGGAACACAAGATGTATCTTACTTCTAGGTTACAAACAAGGGACATGCCGCAGTGGTCTAACATTCTAGACATCATTACGCCCCATTGCTTGGCCTCCGTCAGGCAACAGGAGGCGCTGCCATCGTAGATCCATAATATTATTTGATCGTTTGTAGCATGGGCCAGTGCGGAAGACTTTTATCAAGAGTTGCTAGAGTTTTCATTCCTGCATTTCAGGCTCAAGGCACAATTTCCTGGTCCTGACTGTGAGACAATCAGTGTACTTTTGAGCAAATATTAACTTGCACTATTAGACCTAAGCACTTTCATTAATATGCTGAATATGTCGTTATAAGCAACACGCCAGCGCTCAATGGATTTCTTATTGAAGTAACACCAAACTGAGTTACCATACAGGGGGGGGGAGCAGTGACAGAATTTCCTAATTAACGTGTTACTAACTCCATGAAGTAGTCACAGCTGCGGTGTTTCCGCTCCCGCTACTTTTTGGCAGTGATTTCGGTCTGGTCAATTTGCTCGGTGTCTTTTACTGCTCTCTTGTTTGGTCTACAGCTCTGAGACTCGTCGTTACACATTCCGGCGCCCAACCGGGCCCTAGCTTTCGGACAACCACAGCCCGCCTCGCTTGTGTGCAGGTGATCTTACCTCAGTGGTAGTCGCAGGGCCTCATGACGTGGCTGCAGCACCGGGCTTCAGGGCGTGTTCGGTTGGGCGCCGCAACTAAGCCTTGGAGGCTTGACTTCTTCGAAACTTCTGACAGAAGCTTTGTTTTGTCACTTTGACTTTTGCCTCGAGTGTTAGAAGCAACACGATTACGTTGAACCGTCTGCAAACTCCATTTAACTGGGCAAGATGTTTTTTTCTGAAAGTTTCAAGGATATCCAATAAAGGGTCGGTGCCTGAAACACTATTTAGCAGGTAGAAGACTGCGCACCCGCCTAAAATGTCAAACAACTCAAACCTCGAAGACTTAATTTTGGTGCCCGATCGAACGTTCCCTTAAGTTGTAGCTGACAATTCTGCATACCAACCTGCCCGCGAGGTCTTCCCATTGCCATGTTAATAGCGGCCGCTTGAGTTCCCAGCACGCCACAGCTGGTGGTAGCCCTGCTCGGTTCTGCATCGAGCTGTTATAAGTCACTCCCGATAGACAGGCATCCAATGTAGAGATCCGCGCTGCTTTCCCTCCAAGACAGAAGCAGATTTTGATAGCGTCCGCGGCGTTTGGACAAGACGGCTGGCGAGAGCGAGCTGTCAATATGACAAAGTGTGGGTCGTTTAAATACACGCGATTCATTTCATTCCTTCACCGCCCTTTGGACACGCCGTAAATAGCAGCGTTGTAAGAAAAATTTGGTGTCTCAAAAGGTAGAATGGCGTAGAGGTACTCAAGGACAATCTTCACAGAGCCCGTCTGCATCTAGGATGCCAGTACGCTTAGCGGTGAGCAAGAGGTGTATACTGCATACAAACTGTAGGGTATTTGACGTTTCATTGCCTGCGTTATGAGTCCTAAGGCTAATTCAGCGTATTTATTAAAATGTTCTCCAATTAACAAAGGGACTTCAAACAAAGACAAATTGTTCGTGATGCCGCAAGGTATAAATTTGTTAGCAAAAAGCGCAAATCCGTAAATATTAGCTATTGGTGGGAGACAACATTATTTCTTTTCAATGTTAGGCCGTTTTGGTGTCTCGAGACTCAATGATTCTCGCCCATCAATCGTCATCATTGACGAATTTAAGTTTCTTGCTAATCATTGCACTGCTAGCATCACCGTGATCAGTTAGCATCAATTCGAGATTTCCATAAAAATATAAAAGAAAAACATTATGATGAAGTTTCACTAACTAGCCTTATAAGTAGTATTATTATTATTAAAACTACACGTACGCCCTGGCTTCTCAGGACAGGTAACGAAACTCAAATGAAGCCATAAGCCGCACCAGGAAATCCAAAGCGCTTTAAAAAAGTCTAAATCCATTAACAGCTGATTTGAACGCTTGCAGAGCTTCACTGCCAAATATAAATTCCCGCAACGAATTTCGAACCAACAGGAGGTTAGGTAGAAAGCCTCGGCTTCAACTGGCGAGTTTGGCACCCAATAGTAGCAGAACATATTAGTGGTCTCGAGTGGGCCGTCCAGCATAGTGCAGTCTTTTGATGCAGTTAGCAGGGGAAGAGTATTAGCATGAATTACGCTGGCAGCAATAGAAGCTCTGTCGCGGCCAAATAACACGTCAATGGTTTCCGTCTGTTCTGCTATACTAGCACCGAATGTCAGGGTTACACCGTCTCCGTAACACATAAAATGGAATCGCTGGCTGCGGATCGGTCGCAGTATAGTTCGCTTGGCTGCTCCAAAATTGCAACTTTTTCTTGTAAAACATAAAAAAGCTGCGGCTGCGCTGTAATTGATGTGGCGTATTTTCTTGGTCTTACATAAACGGACCGTGAAACTCGCGATGAATTTAGCCATTAGCTGACGTTGAGTGTTAGCAAGACGATTATTTCTAACAAAACTATAATTTTTTATGAGTGCAATCGCAAGTTTCTCATTAGCTTGAGCAGGTAGAGCAGCATTAATGTACAACTCTCGAGAATTTCCTGATAAGAGCAATTCATCAGGACAGCTGTCAGCTCGACTTAGGCAACAGTTTATTGCCGCATTGAGTGAAGATTTGGGGCCATGAATCTTGTGGAGTGGCAGAGACAGGGCCGCTTGCAAGTGCTCTATGCCGGACTTTTTACATACACAATAATAGACTTATTGCTGAGGCAGCTGCTGCGGAGCAAGGCAACTACTGACTATGGATGGAGAGTGTGTATTGAATCGGCTTATTCAGAGCGTATTGAAAGTCCTTTATTAATTGATAATATTTTACTATTACATCAATTTTCTATTAGGAAATTGTTTGATCTACCACGGTCATTATCTTATTCGTACAAATAATTGGTTTTAGAGCTATTAACGTATATTTTTACAACTGCTGCGAAACGAAGGGTATTTAAGCGGACCTATCCTTGCTTGTCTAACCTCGTTATGTCGTACAGAAAGCACTCTACCTAATTTTCATCCGTTCTTCTCGTGAATAGCCCATTGTTCTTTATGAAAATTAACTGGTGTTATTAAAAACTTTGTGTTTGACGATACGTTCAAAGACAGCTGCCAACAGTAGCCGTATTAAAAAAAGTCAATGAAAAGGCATCATTTTTGACCATTTAACTGAAAAATTTGTGGGCTATCTATTAACATACGACAATTGTTTACAAATGTCATGAAGTAGAACTATGCTATGCTGTCGTACTTACATACAATACTGATGAATTGAGCACATCTATATCCTGAAGAATAATCATTTACCTAATCACAACTATTAAAGGTGCAAAAAATAAAAACCTGAAAATGAAATAAGAGTGGGTGTAGAAAAATCTTTTATGAAGTAATAATTGCTCATGTGCGCTATGCTTAGTTTGTCTTCTACAGTGCACTAAATTATTTATTTAGCTATATGACTATTAGGTGTACTTCAGGGGTTTTCAGTCAGCTTAAGAATAAAAATTCTGTAAATAAATAATAATTTAATGGCACTGCCAACAGTCACAATTGAGACCATATTTGATCAACGAAACGTTTCGAAAATATGCCGTCGATATTGTCTCATTTTTTACCCTTGTGTTCTAATAAATCCGTTACTAACACCCAAAGACTTTGTTGACGTGTGGTTCGTGAAGTGCAATGATTCACGAACCGAAATATAGTCAATCAAGCATAAAGTGGCGGCCAGGCCTGCTTGACAGGACAGGTGCTGTGTAACTCCTGAGCAGCTGTTGCCTGCAGCAGCTGTTGCCTGCAGCAGCTGTTGCCTGCAGCAGCTTAGCAGCTAAGAGCTAATTGATTGTAGGTGATTAGGGTGCGTTCGTCACACACCTGCCTGGTGGTGATAGCTGTGGCGCAGGTGATGGTCACGCGAGCTCAATTTGACACAGAACAAATGCGACGCTTAGAGTCACGTGAATTATTTATTACTGAATATCAACGCAAAGGAACTACATTAATTGACATATTCAGGGTGGTCCAACTACTACTGGCTTGGGTCGGTGTATTTTCTGCCGCCTGCGATCGCTTGTATTAAAAATTCATTTTGTAAGCGCATAATCTGTGTTGCTGTGTAGAAATAAATTTTTTATGCAAGGTGTGTAAGGCCACACAAACTTAACCGGCGGACCCCTGACTAACCGTCGATCAATAGTTAGTCCACCCTGGACTATGTAAGCAACACACATATACTGGAGCCCCACTGACAACAAACAATGCAACGCGATTTTTGTGGGGGACGTGCCGTATGTGGCCGACGGTGTATCGCTCGATATGGGTTGTGTCGGTGGGCACAGTATATTGCTGTACCTGATGTTACGTTTTTTTCATGCAACAAATTTGTTTCGTCGACAAGACAAGAATTTTATCGTCCTAACATTATGCTTGCTTCGTTGCAGATGACTGACGTTGAAGAAGAGCCCGTGCCCCTCATTGAGAACAAGGAGGTCCTGCCAGGCTTCACGGCCAAGGAGCAGCGCGTCATCGTACGCTACCTCCACCACATGCTTACCCCCTGCACGGAGATCCACAAGCTGTTGGATGCCGTGTGTGGAGAATCTGCTGCCCCCTACAAGCTTGTCAAGTCGTGGATCAGTGATGACTCCAAAGGGGTCGAAGACAAAGATGAGCAGAACAAAAATGCCTACAGCACTGCCACAAATGGAGCCATTTCTCCAAAACAGACATTGCCTACTGATCCCGCCCTGGTGTACCGTATGGAGATTCTCGTAAATAATGATCGCAGAATATCGATAGAAAAGGCTTCAGACATGAGCATGGTGACCAAACAAACAGCGCAGCATGTGCTCTGCGATGTGCTCGGTATGAAAAAGATATTTGAACGTTGGGTGCCACGACTGTGGACGCCGGAACAGAGAGCCTACCGTGTACATGTAGCAGAGGAACTTCTCCAGCGCTTCGAACAGGATGGAAATGACTTCCTGGATCGAATAATTGTCGGAGATGAAACAGTGGTTTACTATTACACTCCCAACACACTACGCCGCACTTCTGTTACTATCTCCAAGGGTGTATTGGGAGTTGGAGAAAAGTATAGACCGAGCATTGAACAGAAGCGAGTTTCCTTCATGCTGTTCTACGATATCCACGGCCTCCTGCTGGCAGAACCCGTGCCCGAAAATGCCGAGAATGATACAGAAGCTTATGCTATCATTCTGCGGGAGTATCTCACAGACGCCTACCTTAGGAAACGTCGTGGCAAAAGCCTGAAAGATTGCGTTCTGCTCCATGACAACACAGCTCCCCACTTCTCCACAGCCGCCCGCTCTGTGCTGAAAGAAATCGGCCTGGAAGCTCTACCACACCCGCCTGCCTCCCCAGACTTCGAACCTCACGAGTACTGGCTCATCCCTTTCCTGAAGAACAGCATGCGAGGAGCCACTTTCCAGGAGAAACAAGTGATAGTCAGCTCACTGAATCACCACATCAAGCACCTCATGGACACAGAATATATCAGGTCGATTATGACACTGCCCACCCGTTGGGCTCAATGTAAGGACACATCTGGTTTATACGTACTTTAAATTTCCCAACATTCATGGTAACTATATGGTCTCTTTGATAAAAAGTGGCGACGCGGGTGTCGCATTAAAACAAATAAAAAATTATTTTGTTCGTACTCAAAGCGTAATGAATCTGTTTGTGTAGTAAGTTAGGCTGTCACGTCGTAGGTCCTTCCTTAAAGTGTTCCCGTCATTGGTATCGTGACTCCCTCCCCAACAAGCAACACTTTACTGTAAAGTCATGCACCATAGGCAACATATATACCGTTATTGTGGCTTTCTCTGGCTTGTGTTGTGTATCCACAACTCACTAGCAAGTCTTGTACATAGTGGTGAATGTTTCGTAACCTTTAAATAACCGCCGCTATGTCCGAACTAACACTTCATTTGCAAATTTCATAGCTTTGAACAGGTAGTACTGCTTGTTCTAGCCTCATAAGTGTACATAGCTATGCATTACATCGCTTCATGTCAAGGCACAGGTCATTGCAACATGCATTTCTCATGTAGCAGTAACTACAAATCTGTGTTATTCGTACAAAAATCTCTGATAACCCTTGTTTTTAAGTGCGATGTGTAGTGATAACAACAGAACTTTATGCTAGCAATTGTCACTATCTCCTGCTTTGTTTTCTATTCAGTAATGCACCACGTACAATTCGCTGTGAACATCGTCTTCTAACCCACTGACACACAAAGCTGCTCAACGAGAATATTCCTCAGTTTTCCCCGAATAGAGGAAAATTGAAGGAGTGTGAGTCATTTCATTACCTGAGTCTCCCCAGCGAGAAAAACAGCAGGCAGCGCTGCTATGGAGAAGCTGATCTTAAGGTATGGGCTGTCAACGACAGTACGATGTTGCCATAGCGTGGCTTGCGGCAGCAGCAGAGGCTCACATGCCAACTCATTGCCCAACTATGTTGCCAAGATTTCGATCTAAGATTGCAGTGGCCAAGGTTAATTATAACAATGGCATTGTGGGGATGCAGTCGTATCTCTGTCCTGTACAGGAGCATTTACGAGCGCGTGTTATTTCTACAGCCGACCGCCATAGTGTGACTATGGCTCTTGTCAGAAGATCGCGGGGCCCGGAATTTGTTCTAATTTCTTTTATAGCTTGCGTCCATAAACGTTTTTATGATGCAATGTCTCTGTTGTTGTTTCTGAAAGCCAATCATCATACAAATCAGTTACCGAAATGTATGCTTCAGTACATACATATGTCTACGGTTAACACTTTATGTAATCTATACTGGTTCTTCGTGCTACTAGGCAGCAGGCAGTAACAGAGACAGCACACTTGCTGGTTTGCTTATTAGAAACTTGTGCTGCAATAACAATATGGCATACGTAGGAAGACTAGTGTACCAGTACACCTTTCTGCCCTCGACTAAAGATTTGCTGCAACATAGCCGTTATTTGAAGGCAACACATCGCACAAATCGGCCAATCAGAGCTATTTTCGGCACAAGTTTCTTCCGAGACTCGCGAGCTTCATGGTAGAACGCTTAAATATCAGCAGCTTGTCAGTTTTCTTGATCTCTGCACAGTAGTAGCCATAAAATCAGTGTTAGTAGTCCTCATATCGTCTCTTGTCAGCACTGTTTTCTCTCTGATAATGTGCAGCTTGCAAGTAAGCAGCCTCAGAATGCAACGTTTGTCCCAAATGAGTTTTTTTTCCGATGGCAGTTAGCAGTGAAATTTATTCGATAAGAAAGCAGTGCACCAGAGAAAAAAGTTCAATTACCAGATTAGGTCCCATTGAATGCGGTCATAAATTTTATTTTAAATAAGTTAAAATTGGTAGATTTTGAGGGCTGACAGCGTAAAGTAGAACACTGCGTCGGTCCCTGAGTTGCCAGAATACATACAGTTGCATCACTGAGAATCCGAATTATTACAGTCTCATCCCTCATTGTCATCGTAAAGCCATTTTGTTTGGAGTGTGAGGTTATTTCTGAACGTATAAGTGTTTTCAGATATTTTTTCAATGTATGCAGCTGTAGCTTGTCTTATCTATGTTTAAATATACGCTTTTGATGTGACTTCCTCATTTCTCCCTCGTACTTAGAATGAGTGTACATCCAACTCACCATAAAGGATCAAGGCTGGGACACACGCTAGCCAAAAGTTGAGGAAACTCGCGCCAATGCGCGAAATGCTTTGCTTGAGAAAAAAAATGCGCCTTTCTATTCACACGTGAAAATGGTCAACAGACTTCGAGCGATGTTAAAGTAAGCAACGTTGTCATGCTTACAAGCTGAACAGTGACAAAAATAAATCCAATAAGCAAAATTATATTATAGATGGTACCCATTGCCTTCATACTGAATATTAAGTCGCAGTTTATGACAAAATATCGTTAAACAACTAGCTGTCGAGGCTACGCGGGCGAACACAGCGACAAACAGTAGATGGCGCCACTTGCGGTTTGTTTCTAAGGCTTGCGCATTTCACTAGCGAGCTTCTTTCATTTGTAAGTATTAGGAATGAAAACCTCAGGGTGTTGTGCCCGTAATATGTTGTTCACAGCACCCATATGAAAAATAAATGTTCTTTCATTCACGCGTAAGAACACTGCAGGTCCATTTTGAAATTATATGCAGAAAGCGTGAGCGTGCTGGTTTTCAGACGTCGATGTGGGGGTCAAAACTCGGAAACTCGTTCTGTTGGCTAGCGCGTGGCATCGCCATAGCATAAAATACATGCCTTTGCCTGTCCCCGGTGTGTCGACCACAAGATGTCCATCAAAGCTAAAGATGTTTAGTTGTTAAATATGAAGTTGTAGCTAATGTTCTGAGCGAGTTTTGAGTGACCACTTTGTGTGCCATTATGCCGGCCATAGCGGATATTTAGAAGCGAACATGCATTCATCAGGCTAGGGCCTGTCTACACATTAGTCTTTTCAAGGCGTCCACTCTTCTACTCGTCCGAATGTTTTGTAGCGTCGTTGTCTACACAGTTTTGAATACCCCACAAAAGTTATTAAAATGCTAACCGTCAAATCACTTTCTTTCACAAGTGTCACTAGGAATGTTACGGATACCTGTTCAACTTTGGAATGAAAGATAACTCAGAAAAAGTGCACGTTTCTGCTGTTTCTACGGCACAGTAACTCAATCGGACGCATGGATGAGTAAACACGTGCTGAAGATAGGCCTTTAGTGTGCCTTATTCAAGCGTTTGAATGAACTTTGAAACTCCATGCCTGAAACTTGTATTGCTATGCACTGATGCCGCAGTTTATTAACTCCGCCAAAGAGGTAATGTTTTCATCGGACTTGTCTGTTATTCTCTTTGTCTGTCTATCACCAAGATAACTCAAAAAGTCATGGACGGATTTCAACAAAATTTGCAGGGATTGTTTAGTATGTTAGGAGGTACAGATGGTTGACTATTGGTGAAGATTCGTTCATCCGTTTTTTTATTTTTGTTTGTCTGCCTCATTTTTCTTAATGCAACAACTCAAAAAGTTATGGACGGATTTTTAGCTCCGCCATGCAAGGAGGTTATGTTTTCGTCGGGTTTGTCTTTTTGTTTATTATGCTGTTTGCCTGTCACCAAGATAACTCATAAAGTTATAGATGAATTTTGACAAAATTTGCAGGGATTGTTCAGTATGTTAGGAGGAACAGATGATTAACTTTGGGTGAAGATCCATGCATCCGTTTGTTTGTTTGTTTGTTTGTTTGACTTGTCGTGGAAAACATAGTTGGGCAAGAAAATACCATGACACAGGAATGGTAGGAAAAGGAAATGTATACGAGTGTGACGAACAAGATCTCTCATCAAGTGTTAGTGACAATAAATGAAAGCTAATATCCGATGGCCCGTAGTAGCAGTGGACTAGAACGTCTGACTTTGACTCTCAAGGCCGCAGGCTCGAACCTAGCTCCCAGCTAGGCAAGGTCTTGGCGGCACTTGATGTGATCGGTCAGCATCCGGTCTGCATACTGCTGTTGGTTTACTGACCTTCTCCAGCAATGGGGATGGGTTGGAGGGGTCGCAGATATTGTCGTATGGAGTCTTCCGCCACTGGCGCCATAGCTCTAGACAATCTGTGATGAACTGCAGCCGTATACTGCTCTGGGGCCTGTTGGTCTATATCTGCAGCACAAACCAGTGCATGCGAGTCTCCCAGTTGGAGATACGGTCAAGTTTACTTTACCTTTTTTACCTTTTATCAACCGTATCTTACTCAGGCCGTATTACTTCACTGTAAAGGCTCGTTCTCTAGCTGTATAAATGTAAGGAAACTAATACAGGGTAATAAATTTTACTTTTTTCCTGTTGCCCAAGTCTAAGAACTTCTCTAAAGTCTCTATCGGGCGCTAGTATTAGAACTGCAACTGGAGTTTCGCTATCACGTCACATTCTCTGGATATTTGTACTGAACAGTTTCGTAAGAGCGGCATCATATGACACGTCTGAAAATGTTACCAGGGAGGGGGGGGGGGTCGCCAGCAATAGCTCTGACGAAGTACAAGAAGCCGGACGTGATAATTTGAAAAGAGGACGAGAATAATTCACGTGTTGGACAAAAAACGGTCTTCAGATTTGGAATCCGAAGGTGGAACTGATGAAAATCAAGTTGAAACAATTCCAGCAAGAAATGGCTTGCTCCCCGGTGTAATCCTTGTGGCGAAGTAACCCAGCATGACTAAGATAATCTCAACTCGTCACACTGCACATTTTTATTGATTGCGCCAAGTTACGAGCGACGAGTCTCTGAACCGGGTACCGATAGTCCACCTGCAGCAGTGAGAAAAGGGCGGAAGCTTGCGGCCCTCGGGTTTTTAATTCTCTTGACTATCTTTGACGAAAAGTCGCAACTCCAAAGCTGGAAAGTTTGTGAGTGTAATGGATAATTAAATACTAGGCGCCAATACCGTAGAGTTAAGGAAACGTTCTTTGTGCAATTGACAAACAAGTGGTTTTGGACAGGGTTCAAATACGAGCTAGCAACGGCTTAAGCCCGTTGCCCACTTAATAGAAGCAGTAGTAGTAGAAATTTACTAGTGCTTCAGTGGCACTCTACCTATATCGCACCGAACTATTCCTGTTTAGCCACAGGCTCGTGCGCCGCTAGGAATTTGTCTCACTTTATATTATAAAGTAGCAAGGAGAACAATATTATATCATCATTTTATATATAGTACATATATGTAATATACAACGAAACAGGCAGGGCCATAGTTGACGATAGCATTTATCGTAATGGGTTCATCACACTTTGTGATAGTGGTTAGATCTGGTAAGATGAATCTTAACGGCATTTTTATAAATTGGCCGCGAGGTCCCTCAGAAAGCCTTCCTCGGACGATGGAGTCGGCATCTCGACCATGCAGGTCCGGATAGCAGTCCCTCAGCTCGTCGGAGAAGGTGGGACACTCGGCCATTAAATGCAAGACAGTGAGAGGTACGACGCAGTCGTCGCAGTAAGGGTTGCGGACGCCTCATCCGCAGATAGTCGTAAGTCTCGTGTTCCCAATACGCAGTCGGCACAGTA
>LQNS02278125.1:2040532-2067350 GCA_001587735.2 Parhyale hawaiensis | reverse complement strand
GAAGGTGGGACACTCGGCCATTAAATGCAAGACAGTGAGAGGTACGACGCAGTCGTCGCAGTAAGGGTTGCGGACGCCTCATCCGCAGATAGTCGTAAGTCTCGTGTTCCCAATACGCAGTCGGCACAGTACAACGTCCAGTCGGCGGTCGTCACTATATGACAAGTGCCATTGTCGGACGGTTGTTCGTAATTATTTCTCTGCTCCAGCCACTGGGATTGCCATAGCTCGTGCAAGTTTCGCTTGATTAATGGGTAGCAGTCTCGACAGGGGACCGCACGGTTTGCCGGAGGCAAATCCGACAGGGCCACATGCCTCGACTCATCAGCAAGCTCATTGCCCGCGATGTCGACATGACCAGGTACCCAACAGATACAGACGGACTTTCCATCCTCTTGTAATTGTTGTATCGTACTTGCTATTCGGTTGATGACGGGGTGGATGCTGTCGTATGCTCGAATAGCCTGCACTACAATCAGTGAGTCGGAGAATATGGTAAAGTTGTTTTCATCGCTGTCTCTAAAAAGGAGAAGGTCCCAGCACACGCCGAACAGCTCGGCGGTGAAAATAGAGGTCATAGGCTTCGTCAACTTCACGCATCTGCCACTAGTAAGTAGTCGCGTAGCAACCGCGCTACTCACCCATCCATCTCTATAAACCTCCGAATTTACAGTTTTTCGTAGATTTCACATCGCTCCAGGATCTCTTCATCTTTCTCACATTAAAGTCGTTTAAGCGCCGCATCCAAATGGGTAGCGGTGTCCCCTGAAATATCACCATACTGAGTAGTTTAAGGCTACGTATCCACCACTAAAGCGATCCCACAGAGGAAGAGGTTCAAACACAAGATCAACGCGCATCCTATGCCCCCTGGGGGCAAGCAGCCTATCTGTTGCCTAAGCCGGATTAAGTGAAGTACAAGAACCCACGATCAGAGCACTTCAAAGCTACACAGCCAGTGTTCCTGGCACAGAGGGCCTGTACCCGCAGCACAAACCAGTGCATGTGGGTTTCCCAGGTGAGGGTGTGGTCTAAGTTGACTCTACTTTACCTTTAGAACACCGGCATCCACAACCGCGGGAATCCTGCACTGCCACAAGTTGCAAGTAGCCCGTCCTACGAATTCACCGACTTAGCTAGGGAGCAGCTGGCGCCTCCTTGGACTACGTGCCACTAAAATTGAAGCTCTCACTGCTCGGGTAAATGAGAGCACTTCCTTGGCCTCGACTTGTTCTGTTGGCCTTACCGTAACCAGGCTGCAGTGAGTCAGCTCTCGCTAGTGCACTGAGCATACCTGCCTCCACAGATATTGCACAAGGGTAATGTGAAGAACATCAACATGGGGACAAATTTATTTTCTTTCGCAATACAAAAATATAGGCATTAGCGCGCTTAGTCTTAAAAAGTTCAAATTCCAGTTGTAACGAAAAGAAAGAAGGCACTTGGGAAAAAAAAAAGTTACGAACATGAACGAAATGAAGAGCAGGATCGTACGGAAGTACCTAGACATCGAAGCGACGAGCCTACTCAGATCCTATGACATGTCACTTAGCCTAATAGCTATAGCTATTATTAACATGGATGCTCGCCACAGCTTACGGTCATAAGCAACGAACACACGACGGCAGGAACGAACGCTGGATAAACAATGCAATCGAGATAACACTTCGCAACAGGAATGTGCCTAGGTTAATTAATTACTATTTAATTAAACAGTATGAGACCTTAAGTAATGCTTCAGTTAAAAAGTAACGCTAAATAGTGACGAATCGGCTTGATACAGCGTGCTCTGCTCACCATCACAACGAGCTAATTCAAACTATAACGACGGCCGCCAAGCCGAGTATACTGAGAAGCCAAAGCATAATATCGTGAGCGTGTGGTGCACCAGTGATGGACTACCCTCACATGTGTAGCACAGCATTTTACTGACGACTACACACACGCATGTATGTGTAACACAGTATTACTACGGGCGGATACACACACATCTATAGATATATGTAGCAGAGCAGTGCCTAGTACCTACCTGCACACATGTGACGTATACGTCAAAGCACAACACATATTATGCCAGAGGAAGGGCATAACACCGCATGAAACAAACCCAGTGCCTGTGCCACGCAGCTCATTTGTCTAAAATGAGAAGCCGCCATCGGGCATCGAGTTGTTTTCACTGAAGTGGAAGGAGTCGTTGCCTGCACCATCCTCCCCGTTGCCGGAAGGATTGTCCTCATCTCCCTCTTCCTCAAGGCTAAAGAATCTCTCTACCATGTCCAGAGCTTTCTTGTAAATGTCTACGTTCTCGTGGCTCTGGAGTTCCTCAAGCTTGTCCACACCACCGCACTCCTCGATCATCTGCGCCACTCGGTCCAATTCGCCCAACTTCTCGGCACACTGGAATAGACACGAGACTCGTGTTACTGCAGTGATACAATGGTACGGGGCATCTACAGTCCTAGCAGTGATACTGTCCAACTACCTCAGCAAATACATAACCAGTAGGGATGGCTAACAACGCTAGTCCGTGCTACCTGCCAACACAGAACGATACTAGAGCAATACTCAAAAGAGCAGCTTCCATAATCAAGTACATGTACTGCGCCACTGAACTTCGCATTAACTTGAAACACTTAATGGAAACAGAGACTGTCAGCTGATGTGTGGGATCTTAATGCGTGGTGGTTATGAAGGAAAAGGAGAATTAAAGTGATAGAAATCCAAAAGATTTTAGTAGCATGCAAGCCATAACGGCCGTGCAGCATAGCACTAGCTGCATTACCGGACTAAATTTTATTGCACTGCCCCTCTGTGTTTCAAACTTTCCTACTAGGCAGACTACTTGAATCCTGAATGAAAATCAACAGACTGTGTGCGTTGCAGCCACTATGCGCGTAATGCGGCGTCAAGGAAGTGACAGGTTCAGCCATGCAGTACCTATAGTACACAGCAACGCCTATCACAAAACTGCTGCATTAATGGTGCACAGGCCGGTCGGTCTACATGTTCGTCTGATGAACAAGTTCAGTTCACTCACCCAATCGTCCTAACGTCAACGTGCAGAAAAGTGCATAGGTTTTCAATTTTTGCTTCACTTCCATTTTGAAGCCTAGCGACACTTGCCGAGGGAACTGATTTGCAGCTAACATTTTAATAACTTTTGTGGCGTACACACCGCTGTGTTGGCAACGACGCCACGAAACCTTCAGCCGATTGGATGAGTGAACACGTTCAATAGACTAATGCGTCGGCAGGCCTTTAGTGGCACACAAGAGCAGAACGTGAGGCGTCCAAGTCTACGTGTGTCCACTTCTTTTCAAAGCGAGTCCACTCACCTTCAAAATATTGGCTAGGCCATCCATGACAACTAGGAGCATCTTGGCGTCGGAAGCGTTGAGCAGGTGACAGAAGAACGGCAGCACGCCAGTGCGCACCAAAATGACGATCTGCTCGGCCGATCCGCCGCTGGTGAAGTTCGTCACGGCCCATGCTGCTTCTTTCTGTGACCGAGGGTCGCCCTGCACGAATAACGCATTCAATAATTATAATAAAGCACTCAATAGTTGCTCAACGGTCGGAAATATGCCGACACGAAACAATCGAGTCTAGCGTGTACAGACGTATACGGTAGTTTGCTTTACCTTATCGGGGGGAGTTTTATCAGGATGAACCTCTAAAGTTCACCTCAATGTGCATCACGAGAAGACCATTATTGAGTATTCTTACAGAAATCACTTCAGCACAAAAGCTTGTGCAAACTCGTCAAAATACGCGGGCACAAAATAAAGAGACTGGGGTACCTTATCAAGGACGTGCATGAGGGGAGGCAGGCAGTTGCTGTCAATAATGGCTTGGATCTGATCTTGGTTGCCAGCTGCGACGTTGCTGATGGTCCACGCAGCTTCCTTCACAATGTTTTGTTTGGAGTGACGTAAGAGCTGCGGGAAAATTTCCAAGGCTCCTGCCTTAACTACCACGTCCGTCTGTAAAATATCAATACACTCATGTTAAGTAATAAAAGAAATCAGATGCTTGGAGTGATAGTTTCATATGCTTGTAGACATTCATTTCAAACAGTGAGAGAAATTCGATATATTTCGACACTTTACTGAAAGAGTTCCTCTATGTGAAGTTAGTTACGACGCCCACTGAGAGAAAAAGACGATACATACTCAAATAAACACCTAATTTCACAATGTTCAAGGGAAGCGTGCAAACAAACCACTCGATTTAAATACATGCTAGCCGAATCTGAGGGACGTCACAAGAGAGATGGCAGAAGTGTGCAACAAGCGAGCCTACAGCAGCCGAATCTGCCTAGGTCTTTCTTATCTCGGCAACATGACCACAATTACCTCACCTGCACATCGTTACCGGTAACAATGTTGCCAATGGCTCGCAGGGCAGGCGTTACCACAGAAATAACTCCGGAAGCCAGGAGCTGCACCAACTGCGGCACCACACCGGCCGACACGACTTCAGCAATTTTGTCATTGGTGCCGTCCGTCAGGTACGATATGGCCCAGCAGGCGTCGGCTGCACAGCCATAACAGAAGCTCAGGTCAGTTGGCCGCTAAGGAGAAGGTCTCGTCACGCGACACAATAGAGAAATTAAGCGATACTAGCAGATTCTCAACGGGTACGTAGTTCTAGAGCAGTAGGTCACAAGGTGCGCAGTGCCGTCTCTTGGTACAAATGGAAATATTTGCTGGGGCAGGCGAGGGGTCGTATAAGCACTTTACGCCAAAACAAAGAATGCCGCGATACCACGATAGAGAATGCTGAGCATCTGCACCTGTATGTGTTGAGGGAGGATGGAGATAGGGCGCTACGTATGAATGTACTCGAAAAAGAAAGCACCAACCTGAAGTAATTTGCGCACCACAACTCTAGAGTGCGGCACAATTTCACATCACAAACCCTAACAGCTATCAACAACCTGCAAAAAATCATCACAAGGAGGCATCTTGTTATCCTACGAACTCACCTTGCACCTCAGTATCGGGATGAGAAATAAGATAAGCTAAAGTCGGGAGACACTCTTTGACCATCTCAAACGGAGGCGAGGGGTTCTTGTTGCGACACAAGTTGCTGATCGTCCATGTGATGTTGCGCAGGAATGGGAACTGCAACACACAATTTGTACATCAATCAAAGTGTTGATAACTAGCTACCTAGGAAGGCATAGGGTGCGATTCCAATTCCCGGAGTTATTGTTTCAGAACACTCTTAGCAGGATAACTTCATACTATAATTAGCATTTATGAAGACTACAGCTAGGCTTGAACCAACTACTAACTACCTAAAATGTACACATGGATTATATTACGCTAAAAAAGTATTTAGGATGTGTAGCCTATATGATGGATGTTCAGTTCAATGGAAAAGGATCAATAGAAAGTGTTCAAAGTTTAAATTATACCGTACTAGAAATGATTAACAAGGCTTTGGAGGAGTGCCAAATCCCCTAGCGGCAAAAACCAATCCCATCCCTTGCAGACTCACAACACAGCAAAATTACATGCCTATCTCTTGATTCTGCAAAATGTATTTTTTTTAGCACCTATCACTTGATTGTAGCACTTTTTAGCACCCTGTATACTCCTTGATTTATATATAACTACTGGTACACATTTGCGTCTTCCTTTTTTTGCGTCACTTGAGGTCAGGCTTTTGACTTAATTTTAAAAATTTAATAATTTTCAAGGCACACTTCAGAAGAAGCAATCTACATTTTTAATAAATGGGGACACCGACCTCTGAAACCCAGCGGGTGTCCAACTCCAACCAAAATCCCACAGATGCCGCAATCCTCATCAATACGGCTACGTAATAAAATGACTGTGGCAGTTGGTTACAGTCAGGAAGTTCAAGCCTGCGTTTCCGAGCAGGACAATATCACAGAGGAAAGAGCAAGGGACATATAGTATGCCGATAGAAACGGGGAACCCATGCACGAAGGTGTTCCCATACAGGACCAACGCGCATGGAAACAGCAGGTCGGGAAACAAGAGGAAGAATAGAATAAAGCATGAGCAATTAGGAGTATGAAATCGGGAAGGAAACAAAGTGGGCACGAAGGAGAGACGTCCCGAAGGCCTAGATAATGGCTGAGGTAACCTACACGGGCCTCCTGGGGTTGCCTGGCCCCTTAGCATAGGATGGACGAACCTCAACTAACCTAACCCTATGGCCCATCCTATGCCCCCTGAGGGGAATGACAGTGGCACAGCACAATGCATGGACGGTGTTACAATGCACAACTACTGTATATAAATGGCATGTGACAACCGACCCATCGACATGAACGACTATTCTGTTCTCGAAAGTAAAATTAACTAGAACGCCTCGTGGCGTAAGACCATCACCCGCGGTGGGAGCAAATATCATCGCCGCCATTTTTTATGGCCAGCTGATCCTACTTTTCTGGTATGGGTCACATCGAGGACAGCCTACCAAATTCCATACAAAAAATTATGAAGATATCTAACTCCTTCGACCATTTATTGGGAGGACAGACAAATATATATACATATATCAGAGTATCTTGGGAGCAGCCCTTCTGTAATGCATACATTATATGCATTCTGCAATATATATATATATATATATATTCCGCATTGGCCTAATAGAGGTACACCCCAACAACGAGCTCTTACTCATAAGGTTAGGTATAGGGCAGGACTGGTTCTGCTAGCATTCCAATGGGTTAACTATGAATTGTAAGCAAATTTGAATGTTAGCAACCACCAGTCTTGGCCGTTACCTAACCTTATGAGCGTAAGCTCATTGTTTTGTTAGCTATTTTAAGGCTAGTTTAGTATGGGCAAGCTTCCTCGTACTATGGTGTGGTGGGTGACAGTACCAAAACATTTTTGGACGTTTATCTCTCGAAAAGTGTGCGAGCGTTCCAACGTAGACTTATTTTCCTTCAAGATGAGACCAAACGTGCGAAAATCTATGGTGTTTCGAAAACACACAAATATATATACTTAAATCTTCAATGAAAACATCATCACATTTCTCACTTTGTTCGCGGGTAATGAATATACAGAGTGAAACACTTTGAAGCGTTTCTTTCTATTTCTTATACGGTGAAGTAACAATGCTGTTAACACACCGCGGTCATGGAGTTGTAAAAATAGATTACCTGCACTGCTTGAACTACTGCACTTGAAATACGACAGTTCTAGTACGTTTCCCATAAAAATTAATTACAACTTAGGTATAAAACAAGGCCTGCCTCTTAAAGTGTGCGTTCGGTCAAGATAGTTAAGAAAAGATTAGATAAGCTTCGTATCAAGCAGCAATTCTAGAACAGGAAGCTAACCTAACTTACAGGCACGCATATACCAGAATCTCGGGTAAGTTAGTAGGTCACATTACAATACCGGCAGCGAATACTCACCTCAGAATCAGGTTTGACTAACGCTAGGAGAGGCTTGATGATGCCGGCCTTAATAACAAAATCTCGCAGATCGGGACCATCCCCAGCAATGTTGCCGAGAGCCCACACGGCCTGCTCTGCAACATTGTGGTGAGGAGACCCGAGCAGGGAAATGAAGGGGGGCACGGCACCGCATTCTGTGGGAATATTTTATTGCGTGTTAGACTCAGTCACATGCTAGCTGAGGCCTACCTAGACATGAGAATGGCAACTTCCAAGGAGACGAGACTAACGGGTAGTGCAGCGATAGAAATTAAGGAACCAGGTACAGTACAGAACTAGTGACTGCCAAGCATACGACGATTAGCTCAAAAAGAATTACAAACAGCTAGAATTAGCAAAAAGAATAATAAAGGTACCTAGGTATGAATGACGAGACGTACCATAGGTTATATATGCGTTTAGCACATACAACATTCTAATGCGTTAGCCTTGACATTCAACTGTATAGGCGCGTTCTTTGTATCAAGTGAGTTCAGGTCTGGCGGAAGTAGCCACCGTCTTCAGGCCAAAAGCTCTCAGATAAAGAACTTGGAAGGTCGTATATGGTACCGTACAAAATGTGCTTGTTTTCCACCGTGAGCGACATGCGTAATTCTCAAGGACCTTCAGGCCGGAACCTCCATCAGTAAAAGCTGTCTTTCAAAACCTGTAACCAGAGTTTCGGTGACATTTGTTATTCTCATAAACATAAGGTAATTTATCGGAGGACTTCCGACCCAATTTAGGCGGAAGTTGCCGGCCTTCCAAATGACCGATATTTGAGGTGCTTGTGCTATCAAGCGTCTGCTTATTAGGTACTTAGCCTTACTGTACCGACATTGTTTACTGCATTCTGCTTGTAGCACTTATTCAGATGTAGACCTTGCACATTGTTGTCTGCATCTACTAAGTAGCACGCTTGCTACTTATTGAACCATATATTTTAAGTCTTGTATAATGAGATGTATATAAAAGAGAAGATCTGTACAACGTTCCTTCACCATCCAGCACTGTAGCCTGATAACATTATTCTGCATTGAAGTTCACTCTCACAACCAAGTACGGTGACGAACTCAACCACGCACAGAACTTTAATATATTACACCGTAACTAAGGTCTAACAGCAGTCAAAGGAGCAGTGAGAGTAGAGACACGGTCATACCACTTGCAAGTCACAGATTTGCAAGCAAAGAAACACGTTTTAAGACAGTATTTAATTGCACTACAATGCCGCCATTGCAATTATTGTATAATGGTTCGCTTTTGCTTTGATACCGTACGTAGTACTACGTACCTAAGCTGCAACATAACGAAAGGACAAATATAAACATAGCGATATGTTGTGGGAAGACAAAATATGCCTAATAATTAGCTATAACTTAGGTAGAGTTCAAGCCTCCTTTCCTCACAACAATGGCAATCAAAGAGATGAAGAAAGAAGGGAGCCAGGATGTCGCACGAAACGTGGAGCCCACACACACACACACACACACGGAGGGTTTCTCACACTGGATCAACACGCACGGGCACAGCAAGATGGAAAAATAGAAAGGACAAAAAATTAACAGCAGGTAGCTACATAGAAAAGGAAGAATGCACAGAGAGCACGCGAAGGAAAAATGCCCAGCAGATCTGGCTAAGACACCTAGGAGATTCCCAACAGACGTGTCTCTGCCCCCTCCCCCATAACATTAGACGGGCGACCCTCACTAGCCAAACTCAGTGGTCCATCTCATGCTTTCTGAAGGAATTCACGTTATAAATGACAGGATGTTTCAGGACATTCGTAGCGCCCCAATTTACAGGTGACCCTTGTATCATACTGGCTCGTTTGCAACAACGTTGTCATAACCCAACATTTGACATTTTTCAGGAGAGGCGAAAACAGTTGTAATACCGCCGTATTTTCTCAACTATAACTAGAATAATGACCTTTCTCAAGCGGCCACGTTTACAGACTACGTTATGGCGTTATTATCACTAATAGAACTTGACGCGGGGCTTTGTGATGGCGGCAGTAAATCAAAATAGCAATTTTTTAGTTATGTCACTGTTGTCACAAACGAGCAACTTATTCGTACTCAAGACAATGTCTGATGTGTGAAATGGATCATTTGGTGGCAGTGCTGACTGCTGAGCTATGTTTGTATAGATCAAGTTCAACCAAGCCTCCACTTTTACAAGCTCAGAGCAATAACTTCAGCTATAAGGTATAAGTTGCCAAATACTCAGAAGAATATAATGACTTAGCCCCTTTTTTCTTGAGATGCCTGGACCTGTGCAACAAGCGGCTTATAGGCTAGCAACTTTCGAACTGTGAGGTTGCCCGAACGGTTAAAGGGTGGAAATTGTCCAAACGAAATTATCTTTTTGGGAAAACATATTGTATATTAATTTTTCAATTCACGTTATCAGGAAGATATCTTAGTAGCTACTTTCATTGTTCAAATTTTCATTAAATTTTTGAACATTACGCCACCTTGCTGACAACACCATGTAGGCTACTAATGTTCCGAACTTTATGAGATTTTGACGAAGCTCGCGAGATGTTAACTCTATAGGCCTTTAGATGTTAGCTTTAATGGTAGCTCATAGGGGTTATCAACATTATACACATGAAACTGTGACGTGTACAAGTGAAACAACGTAAGGTCAGTAAGGAACAAATGTGATGCACGCTATGTATCGGCAACAAGTTAATACTTTCTAAAACTAAAATACAATTGCACGTAACTATCAAAAGGCAGGTAGGTACTACATTACCTTCTGATAGCCCCTGTTTAACGAGAAGAGATATTCAATTGTTAGTGGGTCTGATCAAAGATGCCAATTGAGGTTACGCTTACATTCCTCTATAATGGGTTTCGTTCCCAATTCCGGGCTGTCAGGGCGGGGTTCCTCAGGGTTCGGCGTCTCGCCTTTCCTTTTCAATCTCTACGTCTCTGACTTCCCAATTCCCCGGGACCAGCTCTGTCGCCCCTCTGTAACATCAATGCCGACGATTTCACTGTCGTGGCGTCCCATGGCAACACTCATCATTGCAGCCATTCTGTCAGATCACTCTGACTTACTTAATCAACAATTGGGCAGCTGCTAAGGGCCTTACTATATCAACCTCCAAATCCAATTCAACACTATGGACGACCGACACCCATCAGTCTAGACCCGACCCTGGTATCACGGTTGACAACACTGCTCTGCCTCTGGAGCGCCATCCCAAGATCCTCGGTGTCACATTTCACACCCACTTTACTTGTACACCGCACATCTCCTCAACAGCTGCTCGAGCCTCCAGGGGTCTGAGATTGCTCAAAGCCCTAGCCGGCACACGCTGGGGCCAGTGCAAGGAGACCCTGCTTCTTACATTTAAGGCATTTATCCGACCCCTCTTCACCTACGCTGCTCCAGTCTGGTATCCTGGAGCTGGCCAAACCGCGGTTTGCAAGCAGCAGACGGTTCAAAACGCCGCTCTACGCACAGCGACCGGTTGCCTCCGTATGGCTTTCTCTGACCAGCTCCACTCCGAGTCCAAGCTCCTGAGGGTCGACCAATCTCTCGACCTGCAGTGCCGTCAATACCTTGTTTCCGCCCTTCGCCCCGAGCATCCAGCCCACTCTGTTGTCACCGCACAGGCTGGCCCCCGTCTCATCCGCCACAACTTAGCAACCAAATTCCTACCCGATATCAACCACTTACTAACAGACAATATTACGCCTTCTAAAGATAACCCCTCAGCCGTTTCCTCCCTCCATCGGTCTGCCATGCAATCTTCACTAGACCGCCTCCCTGTAAACAGGGTTTTGGGGTGTGCCCCACCGGAGATCTCTCCCGATGAGGCGGTCCTTTCACGAGCGGCCCGCCCCACCCCATCACAATTACGATTAGGTTTTTGCTCTGCCCTGATGTCTTATCGCCAGAGGGTCGGACTGGCGGACTCAGACTCCTGCCCCGAATGCCACCGCGGTCCCCACACCGTGAACCACCTGTTTGAGTGTCCCGCCCACCCCACTTCCCTCCTTCCCACTTCTCTATGGGACAGTCCTCTATCTGTATCTTGACTTCTTGTGCTCTCTACCATCTTTTTCATACCTTCCGCCACATGTTTGACCCCCTCTGGAGCCCCCCCCTATGTAACTACAACAACAACAACGCTTACATGCTTTCCTACTGCGGGTCTACGCAACCTTCTAAGCCACCAACACACACATAACGTTACTCACCCACAACAGCGCGCGTCTGTTCCGCAGTACCGGAAGCAATATTGGTCAATGCCCAGGCGGCCTCAAATTGAAGGGAGGGGCTGCAAAAATAATATGCAAATAACAGTGAATAGAAAACAGTGCATATCATGGTAGTGTAAATAACTGCCCATTGCTATCGCCGCTAATCAGATACGGTATAGCTTATAATACAAGTTATTATGAAAACAAAGACCCTGAATAAATACCAAGCTGTTAGCTGGGAGAGGAACAAAAAAAAAAGCAGTTGGTTGTAAACCAACAAAAATATGCAGCAATTATGCTTCGCAAACATCATACATACTCCACCATAGTAACATCTCCACACTGTGGCAACACAAGACCTTTACGGCGTAGGTGGCACTCTGTGCACATTGGAAGACAAAAGTTGCGATTTCAGCATACACAAACACACATACACGCTTGACTACAACATCTGCTGACACACACACTAAGAAGGTAGGCAACTTACTTGTCTTCAGATCTGAGGAAAGACACCAGAGGATTGACTATGCCCGCTTGGATGATGGCATCAATAGGTGGACTGCGCTCCCTGGACAGCATCTTACGAGTGGCTTGTGTAGCTTCTAGGAACTTGGACTTGTCTGTGCTTTGGAATGTGTTGATAATTTCCTCGAGGCCCATCTGGGGCGGCATCTGAATGTGAGGGGCAGGTAAGCCGAACTGCAGCCAGCAAGTCAAGAGGCCAAGGCAAGTAACAAGAAGAGGAGGAGAAGCACCCGCAGGGCAGCCAAGAAGTACAGGCAGTCAAGAAAGGAAATTGCAACAGTTACAGAAGACGTCCAAAGTCATCAATGAGAGATAAGGTTAGTCAAGAAAAACAGCGCGCTTTGCTCGTTATTGACCAATTAGTAACTAGTACTAAAATTAAATAAAATTATCTACAATGTTAGTTTAACGTCGCACCCACGTCACCACAAGAACTCTACGGTATCACATTCTCTAGCAGATACTAACCCACATATCCAAACTTTTATTTGGCTTAGCCAAGCTTCAGGCACTGGTCAAGTTAGTGACTTTGTTTATACACTGCCCATACCAGTGTCGAAGGTTTGGTCAAAATAAATTGAAGTTTGGCTACGTCTTTATCTTTATTATCTTTCAATTTCACTTCTGCACTGCAGTGACAACACTAGTTCGGCAAGGTCTGTGGTGTGGTACCAGGCTACAGACTGGGCCGTCCATGCCAACAAACCTTTGCCAAACACACACTACGGTCTGTTGGTTTTCTGAGATGACATAAGCAGACCCATCAACAGCCCCACCGATGGTAAGGAAATATTGGTTATGTGCGCATGAGGACACAAAAGGAAGCCACTATGAGCTCAAATGAAATCCAGCATCTAACGCTGTAAACAAGCTAGTACCTCTACGACCTAAACCAGTATCTACAACGTAAGAAGGGTGGAGAACATGCGGGCCAGTATCAGAAACTAACCTTAGCACTCCAGTATTAGGCAAGTTCATGGACTTGTTTCCAGGGGGAACAACCCTCGTACGTAATTAGCATATAGCTAGGATGTCTGCTGTCAGAAACTGAAGAAAAAGAATAGCGAAAGAAGTGCTTACTGCAGCTTACAGTTCAGAATTTAGGACACATGCAAAAAAACAAGGCATTACTCAATGAGAAAAGTGACAGCAAGCAAAGAGCACATGTGGTTCTGGAAGACTGTCATAGATATTTTACAGGATAGTTTAAGCGTCCGCTTTCACAACATAGATGATCTAACGGGTCATAGAGGTGCCGACAGCCCAGTCAAGTCATTAACTGGCAAGAAGGAAGAATACAACCCACGGGTCATGGTATCTGGGTTGTACGATCATACTGCACACCGTACTACGACTGCTAGCCTGCAAATTGTATTGGCAGCCATCAGAAAGCAGGCCATGAAGGGAAATACTCTGCCCAAGTTAGAAAAATTTAAATCTCTCCTGATTGACATTCGTCAGAATAATGACTTAGACTCTAGTTGTTATTAGGTAATGTCAATGATGCATATCTCAGTAAATGCACTGTGAATGCAGGTACAGAAACTATAAAAAAGACATACAGAATGATTTACATGAATACCCTGGGAAACAAAACCCCCAAATAAGCTAAGAGAAAAAGGACTCAGCAGTGTTTGGCATCAGCACCCTAACAGACCTAGAGAGGCTGCGACAGGATACAGTGCTCATAACAAAATGTGCTGCCAGCGATGAGCAACACTACTGTGAGTCGAGAAAATCAGGACTATCACGTGAGCATGAACGTTTGTGTGGGTTTAATAGTATAGCCATTTATCTAACAGGAAAACACAAAAAATTTGGGAAAGTAAATAGCATGCAAAAACAAGCTACAAAATGAAGAGATACATAAATAAAGAGAAAAATGCTGTTAAATGTACAAGTAAAGAGCTAAGGTCATAGCATAAGATCAAACTTAGCCTAGGATTGAATAACACCATCCATAGACAAGAAGGAATTTCTACCACTTGCTATCCGCACACTCCAGTAAATCATCACAGCAGCCAGACCACAAGGTACTGCTAGTATTGAGTTAGAACAACACAAAGAGTATAGAAGTGAACAGCATTTAGTGTAAACACGTTAGAACAACGAGCTAAGAACACATACAAATCCAGTGTGTAAACATGGAACGGAAAACCTGGCAAGCAGACAAAGAAAGGGAAGACATAGCTATACATTGTAGATGAGCAGCAAGGAGTGCTTACTGAAATTCATATGCATATTATTACCTAAATCTAATCTTTAGGCTTGTCTTTTGGACATGGTAAGTTCGTACCATCGTTGCACAAGACTATGTCGTGTAATGCAAGCATAAAATACTGGCTAATAAGAACATTCACGTGAATAACGACCAGTAAGTGATCCAAGCCCCTTAGTCAACAAGAATGTTAATTAGAGTACAATCTTTTTTTTTTCAGTATGATGGTCTGTTTCTCCAGATCCTCGTACTCACAGGACACATTTAACCATACAGATGTGGTCAGGGTTGGCAAAAACCAAGGTTTTTTGGTTTGGTTAAAACAAAAAAAATTATGCTACAACCAAAAACCCAAGTTTTTTTTCTTTTTTGTTTATTAGTTATTTTTTATATTTTGCTGTTTTTTCTAGTTCCTGGAATTTTATCCAAAATTTAAAGGGTTTTGTGCTTTGTAAACATGTCGTTAGCTAATCATCAACAATCTTAGTCGCTTCATTTCAACTTCCTATTGAAGAAGAATAACTTGAAGAAAAGGTGTTAAGAAAAAGCAGGCAACAGAGTACCTGTATTTGCTACGACTACATTTAATATCCAAACGGCAGCGAAGCTACGATTTATCATTAATACAATCTAAAATCCTTTGAAAAGCTTGAAAAAACTTTAAATTACAAATACCTACAAGTTGACAGAATTAACTAGCTACTAGCTAATTAAAACAGAGTAATGAACTGAAGAGAGTGAAACAGCTATAAAATCCTTTGAAAAACACTTAAGCACTTCAAAATGAAAACACTCGACAGAAATGGCTAGCTACTGCTTTTTTCTCTTTCGTCTTCCATTTTTTCTCTTCTCGTTTCTTCATTCCTGATGTAAGATGATTGTATTACCGTTATCGAGTATCTCCTGGCCCCACATTCAGGGCCACAGAAATTGGGAATGGGCCTTTTGGTTCGTCTACTGCCGCCTATCTAATCTAATCTAATCTACTAGCTAATTTTAAAAAAAAGTATTGAACTATAGAAAATGAAATGGCTATATGCCGACATCCCTCTCATGTGCTCACTAGCTATCTAATAGAAACTTCAACTACTAGATACTTCTAATTTTCAGTAGCTGCAGGCATACCAGAATATAATTAGAAATGCCTCTCTGAAATGAAATAACACAAAATTCAATGGGTTATAGGTTTTTAATAAACAGAAGCAATAGTTGACCACTCAACTGTCTTAACAGTCAAACGGATTTCTAAATAGAAACACATTAAATCATCCTTTTAGTTGTGTAACTGAAATTTAATAATTTCTATGTAAAACTGTTGATTTCGCAATATTTATGAACAAAAACCAAACAAATTGAATAAAAACCAAATTAACAAAAAAAAGTTTTCTGGCAACTTGTTAAAATTTCCTAGGAATGTTCGAGAAAGTAATGTTTCTACAACAATGGAAAGAGCACTGTAGGCTACATGCTACTGCTACTGATGCATGCCATGACAATGCTACAGCTATTTACAAATAAGCCAAGACTCTATGTGTGACAATTTTAAAAAACTGAAGGAGCCAAATTCAAAATGCAAGAGAAACATTTTGTTGCTTCATTGATAGGGTAGCATGTCTAGTACCCGTCCACCATGCTAGTAACCGTCCACTTGGCATTAAAAAACTTGCCGTGTAAAAACTAGCAGTGCTAGAAAGCCGTACATACCTAGGTTTAAACTGTAGGCTAAGTAATGTTTCCCTGAAAACCACCACCAGTTTTTTTTTTCTATTTATTTTTTTCGCTTGTCATCCTCAGGGATGGTGCGGCACGTCTTAGCCTACAGTTTAAGCCTATGTACGGCTTTCTAGCATTGCTTGTTTTCACACAGGAAAGTTTTTAGTGCCAAGTGGACGGTTACTAGCATTGTGGACGGGTAATAGACATGTTACCCTATAACATCACTGATGCTAACTTGGAAGGTTTTCTAATTCTCCTACTGCAGGCATAGCTCTAATACAACAATCGGTACAACTAATATGATCATGATGCAATACCTACTGCAACAATAAAATCAACAGATATTTTCAGAAATGAGAGATTAAAATTGCGGCATACAATAAAACCACGCAAATAAAAATCCGCACTTCAACAATCGAAAAACCCCTCTAGTCCACAACTCCAATTATTTTTACTGTAATTGAGGACATTAAAGAAATTTGGGTAAAACTTTCGCACCTGGTAGCTACATTTTGAGAGGGGGCCATGGGGGAAGAGCAAAATTATTGATTGTGAACTGTTGGCTCTAAAATTTCCACAGTAGCTTTATGTACCTATTCTTCAAAAGAGAAACACATTTTGCTTGAACAAATTTTTTGATTGAGGCCTTAGTTTTTGAGATGATGGAAAAAATAGATAGGTATATAAATTATATAAATACATGTGTATTTTTTAATTTCAAAAGAATAGAACTCAATGAGTTTTCATACTACAATAAAAACAATGACAGTTTTGGAATCCTTGACACATTCTTGACAAAACTACAGAGCTGGACTCTTCATTTTCTTTTCCGTCCGATCACTAACTAAAACATAGGAAAAAAATTCGGTTTTGAGCTGTGTTAAAAAAAAAATAGGAGGACAAAAATGGAAAATCCTGCTCTATAGTTTTGTTAGGAATGTTTCAAAGATTCCAAAACTGTAATTATTTTATTCTAGCATAAAAACTCATTGCGTTCTATTCCTTTGAAACTGATAAAAAATGGATAGTTACCAATATATATTTCCCATTATCTCAAAAACTGAGGCCTAAATAAAAAAATTTGTCAGAGGAAAATGTGTTTCTTCTTCAAAAATATATACCGTATACGATGCAAATTTCAGAACACTCGGTCCAAAATTGATCATTTAGCCCCCCTCACATAATGTACCGGGTGCAAAAAGTGTACCCAACATTTTCTCAATGTCTTCATCATATGGAACAGGAAAATACATGGCAGCTATAGCTGTAAAAGAGAAATGCAAAAAAATATATATATATGTCCATATTAACAATTTCTTTTTTTAACTGGAGACTGAAAATACAGAATTGATTCATATTTGTTACCTCCGCCAAGGAGGTTATGTTTTCGTCGGATTTGTCTGTCTCTGAATCTGTCTGCCATCAAGATAACTCAAAAGTTATGAACGATTTTGACGAAATTTACAGGGATTGTTAGATATGTTAAGAGAAATGGATGATTAACTTTTGGTGAAGATCAGTCCATCCGTTGTTTGTTTGTCTGCCTCATTTTTCTCAATGCTATGACTCAAAAAGTTATGGACGGATACTTACGAAATTCACAAGAGTTGTTAGTTAGATACGTTATGAAGAGTAAATGACCAAATTTTTGTAACGATCCGATTATATGTTCGTTTGTCACTGTTTTTAATTTTATGCATGTTAGCAAAATAACTAAAAAAAATAATGAATGGATCTTTATGAAATTTATCTGAGTTCTTAGTAATGTTAAAAGGCATAAATGATCAAATTTTGGTGCAGATCGGTTTGTTCGCTTGCATCTTTGTCATAATGCTTGTTAGCAGCATAACTAAAAAGTTATGAACAGATCTTCAAAAAATTACTGAAGCTGTTAACACTATTGACGGGCACAAATGTTTAGATTTTGGTGCTGATGCAAAGAAAATCATAGTCTCAGGACAAACTTAAATTGTTCGTAACCATTACCTTGCTTGGCGGACGTAGGTATGCGTTCTCAGAGTGCTCTAGTTTATAAATGGGATTCCGGAGTTGGGCTAAAAATGTAAACTCCTAGAGCAAGTGAGATACAGACTCCTCCTTAAATCTTCCGACTCCGCAACCCTGCTAGTTAGTATAAATAGTGTGTTGTGTATGCCACGGTGTTAATTGTAAGTTATATACATAGGGTTAAGGGGCTCAAAGGAGACGCACCTGCGGCGGCTGGACATTGTGAGAAATGTCCAATCATTTTTGGCGGACACTTAGGAGACATAGTAAGCTTTTTTGCAGGTATTGGACATTTCTTGCAGCCTTCCTACCACAAGTACATCTCCATTGGGCCAGTGCTTCTTCTTGTGGCCAAATACACTAATCCCGGCTAATCCGAAAAGGTCTTTCCCCACCCCGTGCTACGTGGATCAGTGGAGTTTCACTCTAGCAGGTAGCTACGCAGCAACACAATCCAAACAGAACCTAAGCTGCACCACTAGCCCCAATCCACATACCGGTGCTGTCTCTTCACTAATGGGAGATGTAGGTTCGTCAATCTGTACATTGCGCCTCTTCAACAGCTGGTCATCTTTCTTTGCTTTCCGTAACTCTACACTGGTCTCTTGCCGCCTCCGCCTCATCTCCTGCAAACACACAAACATACTTTAGTAAAAACATAGTATTTTGATTTTTTATAAGCTGGCCGATGCCTCTTAAGATACACTGTGTTCAAACTAAAGAAAGACAATAGGGCAACATGTCTAGTAACCGTCCACCATGCTAGTAGCCACCCACTTGGCACTAAAAAACTTTCTTTGTGAAAACTAGCAGTGCTAGAAAGCAGTATATACATAGGCTTAAACTGCAGGCTAAGTAGAGCTACAACATCCCTGAAAATGATGGGCAAAAAAAATTAAACTTTAATAAACGGTGGTGGTTTGCACATTTTTCCACTAAAAACATGAAAAAATGTGAAAACCACCATTTATTATAGTGTTAGCACTGCTAGTTTTCACACAGAGAGTTTTTAGTGCCAAGTGGATGGCTACTAGCATTGTGGACAGGTACTAGACATGTTACCCTATAGAAACGAGATGTAAAGTATCACAAGAAATGGGCAACTCCACACAAAAACACAGCGAGACAGTCAATTGGCAGAGATGAGAAAGGACGCAATGAAACTTCATCAGAAGTAGGAAGAAGCAAGAAGAAAAGTAGGCATAAAAGATGTACCCAGGGCCTATTTCATATTAAGGTACCATAACCTATTGGGCAGGTGCCCCCAACAACTTCAAAGTATCTACTAGAAACATATGTTACAACAGCCGACTCAAATTGCAATAAGAGATAAGTGCTCTCGTTCAATTCATTTAAGTACAATCATTTCCCACCATAGGTCAAATGCGGAAAAATCTTGCATTCGCAAGCAGCAATGCCTCAGTGAATTTAAATCAATTGGCCAATTGCGTGTCCATGATACCAAAGCCGCCTTCTGTACTGTCATTGAAGATTTTGTGTTGAAGTGAAATCTGCCCCATCAAAAGGAAGATAGTAAGATGAAAGAAACAATGTCTACTGCCTGGGAAAAATCATCGCTTTGGCCGCTCTTCATTTATTGGCTTTTGAATTTGTATGTAGTAAACTGAGAACAAACCTATGGTTTGATGTACCTATGGAGCAAGTTATAAAAATAAGAGTGCATGCTGCGCTAAACTAAGCTGTAATAACATTGTTTCGACTTCAAGAAGTGTTTTTTTTTTTTTTCAAGCAAGAAGTGCATTAAGATTAAGGAAAAAGAATATGACTTTTGCCATTTTCAATAACCTGGTCATTGATCTCCATGGAAACTCAACCTAATTACAAAATCTGCAAGCTAGCCTATTCTTCGCCTATTTTGTTAAGAGGGGGACACGGAACCATACAAATATATAAACATATAGCTAAATATATCAACAAACACACGACTGTTTATTATATTGTTTGATTCAGAAGTTTTAGTCTCAGTTTGCACAACAAAGGTGATATCACAGAGGAAGGAAGAAAGGACATATAGGGTAGTACAAATGTACAATTGATGATAGTCTCACATGCATGGAGCAGCAGAGATGAGTTGCACTAGTTCAAACATCACTTGGTTCAATGGCATTCCCAGCACTCTGATAAAAGTGCAATCATTACAACACTGAGCAGTGTTTCACAGTGTTATTACACCAATATTAAATTGATAGCATCTAGATTCAGGGATAAGAGAAGGATAGTATACATAAAAAAATTGACAGTGCTCTTACCTCTATATCTTTGCCAGCATTTTTGAATTTGTTAAGTCTGTTGGGGCCGGGGCTATTGTCACGTGAACTTGGAGCAGCAGACATCTTGGATTGTTAGGGCAGTCGCAATAAAACAATTCTGTAAGGTAAAAAAAATTACCAATAATAATGAATTGTACTTTTACATGATTACATCATCACATTACTAGTGACATTGGCTTCAAAGTTTTGCTTGCAGGGAGTAGCTAGGGTTGTGGAATTGGATGGGTCAAAGCTGACACCAGGACCCACTCTGTGTCCAACTCGGACTCTTCTGACCAACTGCAAAGGAAATCTCTTCCAAGCATTTGGGGCCAACTACACCTTCTAGGAGAAGCAAATGTCAAACCCTAATTCCAGCTATGCCCTCTAAATACAGTATCTGATGTTGACTCTGCAATCCCAGTAAAAGTAAGCTGGACTGCTGGATGTGCTAAATGCATCCCTAAGATCCCCAGCTTTCCTTCTACACATTCCTCAAATCTAATGGCTAAATCAATTTCATTTCTGGCAAACTGTCACCTAGAATGCTGTAAGATTAATCAAATGCAATTGCAACACAAAGTTCCTCAGCATCAATGTCATGAAAACTTTACAAAACCAATAAAGATATTTATGTTTACTCCACAACTCTACACACGGCATAAGAAAAATACTGCAGTGATAACAGGTAGGGTAGAGTGGGGTCAAAAAAGTATATTTTGATATTTGACCTCATCACTACCTGTAAGTTGAATAGACCTGCAAATATTTTTATAGCTATGTGAAACGTGAGACTAAGGGCATTGACAATAAATTGCATGCAACAAATAATTATAGTAAGAATAAAAAGATTTATACCAAAAATTTCAAATTATTAGCTATATTAAATAGTTAAAGCCTCCATTTCTACAACAACGGCAATCTAACAGAGGGAGAAGAAACAAGGAACATATGGTATGACAATAGAAATTGGGAACCAATGCACAAAGGTGTTCCTACACAGGATCAATGAGCATTGGGAATACCTATCAAGTCGGGAAAGGAGAAGAGCAGACAAAAGTAGGATTGGTAGGAGTACAAAATCAGGAAGGAAGCAAAGTGGGCACAAAAGACAGACGTCCCAAAGGCCTAACTAATGGCTAAGGTAACCTACACTAACCCTGTGGGGTGCTGGTCCATAACATAAGATGGGTGAACCCAACATAACCCTATGACCCCTGCTAGGGTTAAGGCGTTAGTCTCCAATCACTGGCTCAGTCTCCGATTACTTTTACACCCCACCATTAAAAACTGTTGGAAGACAAACTATTGATACTAGGAAGATCAGCTAGACAGCTACGGCTAAAATTGTAGCCAACGAAATGCTGTATATGTCCTGCAAGTCATAAATTGTAATTCCACAAACTCAAAGTTTAGAAATTTTTTGAATGGGAAAATTATATGAAAATTGCATATTTTTGGGGTATTTTGACAACTACCACTCTCTTGAAATAATTTTTTTGGAGAGGTTTGCTTGCATTAAAGTTGCAATATCAGTGTTTGACATTGCAGAACACATATTAGACTAGCTTCTGGTAATTTTTTCATGAGTCCACTTAGCCCCCTTACAGGGAAGGGGGGTGGGTGATTGGACATTGTAGGCAAAAAGCATGGACATCATTAGTCTCCAATCAAAATTTAAATTATTTTCTTCAGAACCATGCCTTTCTACAGTTCATTGTAGTTTGTTGGCAGCTTGGTGCACTTTTTAGCACTTGGTTTCATATTCTAACATTTGTACTTTTCTTGCTTCAGGATGTGTTAGTCTCCGATCACCATAACAGCCACTATGGTCGATCGGTCGGCCACAGAAACCACAGTGATCGACCAGTCGGACATTAAAGTCCATTGATCAACCACAGCGGCTAACCAGATAACCGCAATGATAGACTGGTCGGACATTGCAGTCCATTGATCGACCACAAAGCCGCAAGGATAAACTGGTCGGACATTGCAGACCAATAATCAACCACAGTGGTCAACCAGATAACCGTAATGACATTGTATATACCAGCCATCCGTGCGTGTTGCGTTTCATAGGTATATTGCGTAAGTATGCACAGCGCATAAGGTACAAGCTGTCTGTGGGTGTTGCGTATCTTATAGGTGTCGTGTCAGTATGCACGGCGCCTAAGGTAGCAGCTGTTTGTGCGTGTTGTGTATCGTATATCGCATCAGTATGCATGGCGCAAAGATACCAGCTGCCTGTGCGTGTCACATATAGTAGCTATATTGCATCAGTATGCATGGCGCATAAGGTACCAGCTGCCTGTGAGTGTCACGTATAGCTAGTACATTGCGTCAGTATACACGGCACATGAGGTATCAGCTGCCCGTGCATATCACATATTGTATAGGCCTATTGCGTCAGTATGATGCAGGACGCATAAGGCATCAGCTGCCTGTGCATATCACGTATAGTATATTGCGTCAGTATGCACAGCGCTTGTGAGTTGTGTGTGTCACAAATTGCAACACCATAAAAAAAAACTCGTAAAATGCACGTCCCCATTGGAGCTGCTACCCTAACTTATATAGTTATGTGGCTAACAAACCCCGGCAAAAATATAACATCTTAGGCAATGGTAATAAGTTTTCCTGCATGAACAAGTCACGGATTTGACTTCAACTGCATTGTTCTTGCTCATACATTTTTTAAATCAAATTTATGTGATCGGAGTTGAAAGGTGATAGAAAAAACGGTCTTGTATATATCTAAAAAAAAATTTAAACTGGAGCTCCAAATACATTGCTAAAATTTTCATTTTATTGCCCAAGGAATGTGCAATACACAGAAGTTCATTTTGCAAACCAATAATATGCTATTTGAAAAGTTGACTTTTGTAGCTACTATTTTTTGAGAGTCTCGTTTGTATTACGAGAAAAGCCATAACTCCATTTATTGGAGTCAGATCCATACAAAAATCACTCAGATGTTAGAAAACTAGTTTATCTAGCAGCTCCTAAAGCTGCGTTTGATTATCTCGATGTTTCCCATTTTTCCTTTCTTCCAATCAATAGCGGTCAAAATTGATCGGAGTTACTGGCTCGCCCAAAACGTCCGATCTGCCAACTATAACTTATAACAAAAAAACAATGGCAATTTTTTTACTTTAAGGGAGCCAGTCTATTTTCTTTATTTATGGTCCAGCTGTTTTGAAACTTGCACAGTATACATAGAATTGAATTTTAAAAACATTTTATTCCTGCAAATTTTTTGATTTTTGCAAGAGTTTTAAAGTAATGCTGATATTATACTTTCTTTATTTCTACCAATAACAAGACTGCTTGAAGCAAGCACTGACCAGCACTCTTTCCAACCACTAAGAAGCTTGCATGACGCGTTGGTTGACCAATAAGAAGCTTGAGTGACCCGTTCGGTGTCAACCAATAAGAAGCGTGTATACTGGATGGCTGCAACTATTGGGGTATTTACCCCAGTTCTTCGAAATTTCAGATGGTTTGAATTGGTTTCAAGGATTTTTAGAACAATTTTGGGAGTTTTTCAACTTAATACTTGACAATTACAGTAAAACCCCTCTAATTCGCACAGCACCGGTGGAAGAGGGTGACGTATTAGCGAGGATTTCGGATTACCGGGGTACTTATAAATCCGAAAAAATTTCTCTATTCCGCACTAATACGGATTATAGAGGGATGTTCGTACCTTCTGGGCAACACCTCGCTCAGATTTTTCGTTCATCACCCCCTTAATCCAAAAAATGAGAAGCGCTGTGTACGGATTACAGAGGTATTTGTATGAACTCCGCACTTTACCCTATTAATCCAAAAAATGCTCATTTGTTAGGATTGCATTTCGAACTATAATCAGATGTTCGGATTAGGGAGGGGTTCGGATTATTGAGGTGCGAATTAAAGGGGTTTTACTGTACACAAATAATAATCATGTACTACTGCATATATTGAGATGAGCATAGTGTGTTTATTTATAGCATGAAGCTCCTATTTATATTCCTTTATAAATATTTGGTTAATTATTTTAACTGTTGGGGAAATCTGAACTTCCTTTTTAAGTGATTTGTATTTTGCCAGTGACTGCCTTAAGAGTGCGGACATATAGCTTTTATTTGTTGTGGTGTGTTTTTATTGGTATATTTTGCAGTACAAACATTTTATTTTTTTTATTTATGGTTTGTTTGTTATCAAACTCGCACAATACATGTAAAATTGAATTTGAAGAACATATTACTCTATTTTCTTGAATTTCAGTTTTGTTAGGTTTGGTTAGTGTACATAAGATTAGGTTAAGGTAGGATAGGTTAGGATAAGTTAAGATAGGGTAAAATAGGTTAGGATAAGTTATGAAAGGGTAGGTTAGGTTAGCTCAGATTAGGTTATCAAAAACTATTGCAAAAATCAAAAAATTTTCAGGAATAAAATGTTATGCCAATTCAATTCTACGTATACTGTACGAGTTTCATAACAATCTGACCATAAATGAAGAAAATAAAATGGCTTCCTTAAAATAAAAAATTCTGAAAACTATTATTCATAGAATAATGTACTAGTTAGCTCTCAAAAGAAAGTTCATTTTATGCTCTTTCTTTTGATACATAACAATGCTGAGTTTTCGTAATTTTTTCGAGAAAATAGGGCGCAAATTTTTTTTGCAAAAAAGAGATTGGAGGCCAACGCTTTTACCCTAGCATAGGTATGCTAGGATACTGATTCAGACAGCAACAAGGACTGCAGAAGAGCTTGATGTAAAAATCAATGAGGCAAAAAGTAACACAGATATTTAACATGGGGAATAGACCTAATGAAATTGAGAGTATAGTAGTGGTGGAAAAGTATTCAGGTATAACAATAAATGATACCCCTAATAGTAATAAGGTACACAAGGAAACCAAACTGAAAACAGCAAAGTGACTTGCCAACATGACATACTCTGTTATGCAAGATCATGTTATAAACTCTTAATAAGGAAAAGTTATTGGAAGAGTGTCACCCTTCCAAGAACCCAAACTAGGTAGATAGTGTAAAGACATCTGAAGCTGTCACACCCCAATTCCCGTGACCTTCTCAAATGACATTTAAGTCCTAAAACCGTGACCTCAGGGAGGTAAGCCTCATTTCATAGTGTGGCACTTCTTGCCAAGATCTTGGCGAGTAGTTTGCCACCCTTGGAAATGCGGGTGGGTGCCTATGAGCGCCGCGAATTGTGGATTGGGCGCCTATGAGCGCAGCGACCTGTGGAATCTCATTTCATAGTGTGGCACTTCTCGCAAAGATCTTCGCAAGTAATTTGCCGCCCTCAGAAATGCGGGTGGGCACCTATGAGCGCCGTGACCTGTGGGACCTCATTTCATAGAGTGGCACTTCTTGCCAAGATCTTGGCGCGTAGTTTGCCACCCTCGGAAAGGCGAGTGGGCGCCTATGAGCGCCGCGGCTTGTGGAACCTCATTTTATTGTGTGGCACTTCTCACCAAGATCTTGGCAAGTAGTTTGCCGCCCTCGGAAATGCAGGTGGGCGCTTATGAGCGCCGCAACCTGTGGAACCTCATTTCATAGTGTGGCACTTCTCGCCAAGATCTTGGCGAGTAGTTTGCTGCCCTCGGAATTGCAGGTGGGCGCCCATGAGCACAGCGACCTGTGGAACCTCATTTCATAGTGTGGCACTTCTTGCCAAGATCTTGGCAAGTAGTTTGCTGCCCTCGGAAATGCAGGTGGGCCCTATGAGCGCCGCGACCTGTGGAACCTCATTTCATAGTGTGGCATTCTTACCAAGATCTTAGCGAGTAATTTGCTGCCCTCGGAAATGCGGGAGGTAAGGCTGTCACTGGCATGGCTTTAGCTCCTTTTCACATCTCATATTATAAGGAACTGATTTTTCCATTCTCTGCACTTAGAGTGTTTGATCCTTTTTAATAATATAGTTAACAGTTTGACTGGTAAGTTTAAACAAAATGGATCCAATATCAGCAATGCGTGTGGTTAGTGAGGGTCCGTCAGTGGACACTCTGGCTACAAGTCATGGTATTTAGGCTCTTTTCTCTAGTTACTTTGACTAGAGACTAAGGAAATGTCAATCTCCCCTATAGCAACACTCATCATATGCCCTATGGAATCTACAAAATAAAACATGACATTTCAACTTTGTTTATTGTAATTTTCAAGCACCTTACCATGAATTCAAATACTTTTTAATTACTTTTCAAACACTTTGCTCAATAAATCCCTTTCAATTACTTTTGAGCACCACAATTAGGCTACCTTGTCTTGTCCTAACTAGCTAATTAGACACTCTGCACAAACCATACCCAATGCGTCTCTCAATATGTCAGTAGCCTATGAAACCTCAGGGCCGTATGCCCATACTATGTAGGACACAGTATCCATATGAAACAAAAGTTTCCTTGCGAGTTAATGG
>LQNS02278125.1:2016650-2032703 GCA_001587735.2 Parhyale hawaiensis | reverse complement strand
GTTAAATTATATAATCGTGATTTTCCTATTTGTGATAGACAAGGATTTATATATGTAAAACAGCCTGTGGGGCATTAGAAAAGAATAGTAAGCAGATATTACGTTAGAAGATATGAATCCAGTAAGATGATTGCTATGCTCGAGAGTGTCTGTCACGGTTAGCTTGAAAAGAAGCATTCGGACCTTTATGTAAAATCCTGGACACGCATGAAAATTTTGCTTGTAAATCGAATAGTAAACGCAATTAGAAGCATGAGCAGCTCATCATGATTACCAAGGAAAATCAAAATCCATCTTACGTTTCCAAAAAGTTGGAAACACGACACTGCAGTGCACAGCATATTGACAGGCAAAAGTATTTCAGGCCTAGTTCGGTAATGGTGTACTCTTTCTGGCAGAGTTGTGACTAGCGGTGCTGAAACTAGCGTGCACTATAGTAGCGTCGCTAGTTTTTTAGTAACGCGAGCACTAGCGGCGCTAGGTTTGAGAATTACTAGCAGTGCAACTAGCACCGCTAGATTTTTTAGCCAATGTTAAGCTCTAGTCGCTAGTTTTTGCAAGTAATTATCAATATGTTGTATTAGCATAGTATATTACTTACTTCCATGTATCTTCTCGTTATATGGGAGATCAGTAAAACACTTCTTTGATTTCTTCCATTTGCCGAAGGTTTTGAAAAATATCTAGCGCTAGCACCGCTAGTATTTCTCAGGTCTAGCGCTGGAGCCGCTAGTTTCTTTCACTAGCGAGCACATCTCGGCTTTCTGGCGATATTAAGGCGTCTTTTTGTGGCCACGCTCGTGATCAGAATCACCGTGATCATGATCATCGTGATCATGATCATCGTGATCACTGAAAAGCACAGGAACGGTCAACGATTTTGTATACAAACCAGACACGCCATGTCAGTTTTAAAAAAATATATATTTTTATCGTATTTTCACGGAAATGGTAAAGAATGGATTTCTTAAGAGCCTCTATTTATTTTGAAGCCAGTGCCTAACTGAACTAGCAGTATTTAAAGCATTTTGAACATACACAGGCATAAAACTAAGGAAACTACAATTATGGAGGTCAATATTACAAACAATCATCATAACATTATTCAATTTATCCCTAAATATAAGAAACCATCACGACCTTGCATTTCATATTTTGAATTTTTACTTGTCCAACGGCTTGAATCACTCTTTGATCACGCATGATTAGCCTGGGGAGGAAATCATGCTGCGATCAATTCTCACCACTGATCACGGTTGCTTGCTATCAGAATCACGTCAAAATGCGGTGACAAAAACGCTCGAATCATGCGCGATCAGGGGGAATCATCCGCGCGGTGGTCACAAAAAAAAAAAAAACTTTAGTTTTAGCTTCTGAGGGATGAGGTTATTTTCAAGCCTAAATTTCCACTTTTTTAATTGGGAAAATAAAATGGCACTATTATTATTTCACCCAGTGCAGAGTCTTCAAACTTTTCAGGTTAGCTATGATGCACTCGAGTAGAGGAGACGAAGACGAATGCCTTTACATAGAAACAATGAAAATTAGTTTTGCAATCTGCAGTTTAAAAGAAGACTCAAATTAGGCAAAAATCCCGAGTGGGATTGCGGCCTGGCAGGTTGCGGGCAAATAGGTACAGATTGAATGTGACTCTTTATATAAACACACACATCCGAGCAACTCGGCGGCCAAGGGGGCGGGGGGCAGCCATGCTGGGCGACTGGACCCCCCCCCCAATATTTTTGGCGTTCCGCCGCCCCTGTGTCTATCATAGACTAATGGCAGCCGGCATGGTTTCAGTGATTAAGAGTGTTGCCTCGCTCGTTATCAACAAGTCGGACGTTCTATTCTCCAGCCAGAGAGGAATATCTCGGTCCTAGGCAATGCACAGTCAGCATTTCTACAATTGTCATATAACCATTCTGTCTACGACGCCCGCTACAGCTTAAGGGCTATGGTGGTCGACTATAGCCACACATTCCTGTGCGTCTTACAGGGATTTATCTGCAGCAGGAGCCAGTGCATGTGACATTCCTAGTTTGGGTAGGCACTCAGGGTGACTCTACCTTTACACTTTTATGTCTGTACTTGCACTCGTGGATCCAGAGGTGTGGGGGGGAGTATTTGGGGCATTTGCCCCCACAGGATACAAAATGCCCCCCTCCAGGGATATGATACTAAATATTCTTCGAAATAAGATATTTTATCATCCCTATTGGTGCTGAGCACATTTCCTTTACCATTTCCCTTTTTTCTCTATATTAGTTTTGCTTATTTGTTTGTGAAACTAATCACTCGGATGCCAATTATGAGACACCATGCATCTGTTAACATTTGAGCTTGTAGCTACCTGCCGCCAGAAGGCAGCAGGAGTAAACTGATGATTAGTATCTCGGAGTAAATATAGTCTATACTTACTCCGAGATTAGTACTGACTGTTCATCAGCGATTACTGCGTGTATCATAGGTAAACATTTTTCTTGTGCATGCGTGTATGTGAGGTGGATGGTATATATTGCGTTGTTGAATAACTTCCTTTGAAAACAGTGATGCAATGGAATTTGGATAGCGTTTAGTGAAAGCACGTTGTCAGTCTGCTAATTTATGGTAATCAATTTTCCTTAGTTTCATCGTTCTAGAATTGGTTATGTGTATATTTGAGCCAAAAATAAGTAAGGTAAATGTAACGCATGCTAGTGAGCTCAAATAAATAAAATGTGTTTCATTTTATTATTATTATTACTGTAGCTGAAACTCGCAGAGGACGATACGAGTATAGCCAATGCCACCTAGACAATGTTTTCTAGGTGGCCTTGGTATAGCCTTTATTTGATGTCAAAATCACCTTTATTATTTTCGCTTGCGGTTATACATTTGTCACTATAATGAGCCTTAGTAGCTCCATAGGCTATAGCCACTATAAACAACCCAGATCAGTACGATTATGATTTTTGATTATGAACAATTGAAAACCTTTGTTCAAGAAATTATGCTCAAACCTCAAGGAAAAACATACAGGCAACAAATGAATGCCAAAAAGTTACTGCTTACTTTGTTGAGCGTGTTCAAGTACTGGCCGTTACTCTGACGCTAAGACAGAGTTTCTAACGATGTGCACATGAATCGGCTATTTCAGAGAAAGATACGTGACTACGTGTGAAAAAGGCAGTGCAATATTCAAAGACATGGCATAAATTTGCCCCCCCCCCAATATATCTCAAACATAACAAATTGTTCTTAACGTACATTGCTCACGAATAGGGTCATCGAAAAGCTACAAAGACCCTCATAAATAGGAGACCGCCAAATTCTAAAAGACAAGAAAAATTGCTCCAGAAACAAATTGCCGACTACCAAATCCCAAAAACACTAAAGTGTGAAACAAACATGATATTTATCCCCCGCGAACGAAGGGAGAGAGGTGATAATGTTTTCGTTGAAGATTTAAGTATATAAATTTCTATATGTACTTACACTTGTCTCTCCACCCAAAACACACACAAAAAAAACAAAGGTAGAAGGAGTTGAGCAATGTTCATAATTTTTTTGCAGGGAATTTGGTAAGTTGCCTTAGATGTGACCCATGCCAAAAAGCTAGAATTAGCTTGACATAAAAAATGACGGCTATGAATTTTGTTTACAGTCCACCCAAAAAGAGGCAGGAGTTGGGTCACAATATTTATTTCTGGCAGTCAAGTAAGTTGTCTGACACGTGAAAAATAGCAAAAATTTTGAGTTAGCTGGCCATCAAAAATTATTCTGTTGAATTTGCCTCCTACCGCGGGTGGACTTACGCCACGAGGCGTTCTAGTTAGATTTGAGTTCTGTTATCCTTAAACAGTATTTATGATCCTTACTCCCAGTATTTTCAGAAAACTCTTATATATGTACTTTTTATTTTTCGAACTGTCTGTGATTAACTACGTATGATTGTGGCAATGTTTTTTTTTCATACTGAGAATTCGATTCCTTACTCTTTCAAGAAACGTACATTGAAATAAAAGAAATCAAATGATATGATTTTCTTCAAAATTTATAGATAAATTTTGGGAAGCGATTTTTCTTCCTTTAAGCCCGCTGTACACTAGAGCCAAAAAACGAGAACGTTTCACTTCCTTGGAACGAAACGTGTTTGAACATGGCAATACAATGTACGTTATTTCAAGCCTAAACTCGCTCGAAATTAAAAGAGATATTCCAAACTGCGCAGTTGGCACTTGTCGTAGAATTTTTGCAACGGCAGCTTAGATTTCAAGTCATTTTTGACAGTTGAAATCTGGCCAAGCTGAAGTTGTGCCCCATAGCGACAAAATCGGTTGAGTAAGGAGAAAAGTTTCCGTGTTTCGACTCTCGTCTGCACGCGACCGCGTTACCGTCGTTCACGACCAATTCGTGTGCGTGTTTGTGTACGCAGATCGTGTGCGTGTGAGCGGCGTTCAAGTTGGCGCGCCGCGCTGTTCGCTGATTAAGTTAGGTTACGTTAGATAAGGTTAAAAAGGTTAGGTAAGGGTAGGTTAGGATAGGTTAGGCTAGGTAGTGTTTATTTTAGTGGTGGCGCGCGCAGGAAAGCTTACGTGAACGCAAAGTGGTCGTGAACGACGGTACTGCCACCGGACCTTAACTGTCGTGGTGGCGTCAGGCACTTTGCATTAGGAAGAGGGCTGAAAGGGGGCTATAGTTAAAATATCGAGGGGCTTTACAAAATATACAAACCTGTATGATGGCCGAAGGTAGTGGACTTGGTTCAACATGGGGAGGAGGCTGTTCTCAATATGGGGGGGTTGGGAGGGGGGGGGGGTTGGCGTCGCCGCTGACGCTCCCCCCCACGAGAAGAGGCTAGCTCCGGCAGTGTCTACTTGCACACCCGACCTAATGTACCGTATCTTGGAAAAAACGGTCCCGGTATAGTAACTGGCTTACCTGAGGTTATGTTAGGTTAGGTTGGGTGAGTATAGGTTCAGTTCAGCTAGAATGGGTACTTAAGCTAACTTATAACCTATGCGCAGTAACATAGCCAGGAAAATTTCCATGGGGGAGGCGCTGGGAGTGCTAGTTAAATTCCTAAGAGGGGGGGTGGTGGACAAAAATAAAAAAAAAAAGTAGACCCTAAGCAATATATACAAATCTTTTAAAGGCCTCATTTCCAGAGGAAGAGGAGGGGGTGCATGAAACTTTTCAGGGATGCGCCCCTCCCCCCCTGGCTACGCCACTGCTTATAGGCACACATATTATGCCGGCGCAAAGATGACATCTGATGTCTTTGCCCCCGGGACATACTCCACCTATTATTTCGAACAGAATTTACCTTCGACGAAGAGAAGTGAATGTAACAACTGCGATCATAGTCAAGGTAAACCAAAGAGACGGCCTCGACACCGAAAAAGTGGCCATTGCGGAGTATGCCGGTTTGGCATAACTAAAGTTAGTTATAGTCAGAAAGTCTAAGCCTCCGTTTAAGCAGAACGATATCACAGAGGAAAGAGCAAGGGACATATAGTATGCCGATAGAAACGGGAACCCATGCACAATGGTGAGTTATAGCTATACAACCTATCCCGTCTTAGTAATGCGGACGCGACACAGCAGGTTGCTGGAATATCAAACTATATAGAACAGAGACCAGTGTACTCCCACGTGACCAAAACAAAGCCATGCGTGACGCCATTGCCAATTGCGCTTCGAAAAGTAGCCCACCACGACTCCCTGACTTGGTTTGTTGTGACATGTGGCACTGCTTGCGTCATGGGACAGTGCACGATGTGCTGCGCTATTCGCTTCCTCGTCTTCACTGCCGAAACGCGAAAGAAAAAGACACAAAAGCCATGCGGTGTGTTGAGAAGAGCGCGGAGCTCTTGCACGGCGACATTCTCACGCTGGATCAATGCTCATGCATGAGAAAGAGAGAGGGGAGAACAAAACATCATTATCAGAAGTATAAATATGAAATGTGGAAACTAATGAAAGCTATCCCAAAGGCCTAGGTTAGACTTAGGTAACGTATGGGGTCCCCGAGGGCGCGCGCCACCTCAACGATGGGTGAACCTAATAAACTACCTCTGTGACCCTGACAGGCAGAGCTCAGCATCAGGAGAAACTATGCGCTCGTCCATACATTGCAGAAAAAAAAGAGGATCACGCCGCAATAACAGACGCTGTTACGTAGGATAAAGAAAGTAAAGTGGAATACCGTACCGTTTATTGAGTATAGATGACAAGCAGTGCATGAAGACACATCATCAGTAAATAATGTAGTCCTGCGACAGCCATGCGTGCATACTGACGTACTACTGAAGAACTAACTGAAGTCAACTGATCACTGAGGTTATGTTTGACTGGCCCAATGCAATCGAGATAATCCAATGCAATTAGCTTCACTTGTTTTGGCGTAATAGACGCCTGAAACCAGACCAAGAGTGTTCAACCAAGAGCTTTGAAGTGAATGAAGTTCCGCATACTAACTAAAAAATTGATCGAATTGGACTAGTAGTAGCAGTAGTAGAACGATAACTAGCGCAGCAATACTAAGTGGCATCGCTTCTAAATATAAGTAATCTTCATCTTGGCTTTTCTACAGGAAGATCTTATTTTTAATGCTAACTCAGATGATTTCTATTGGTATCAAGTGGCAAGCGCGCTACTACTGGCAGGAAATAAGGCGCAGAGCATCTCCAACCCCACACAGCACGGCTGTTCGCTCAGCCATGCCGCCGAGAGCAAAGTGACGAAAAAGAACAAGAGAAGAATTGGATTATTCGATGGCCATGGGACAGGGAAACACGCCCCGTGTCTATTGACTAGTGCCTCCCATGTGCTTGGTGGAGCTCAACTGTGCAGAATTTTAGTTGTGTCAGTCCAGACAGCTTAGGAAATATAGCCTGAACTGTGCTCCCGACCACCTCCACACACCCAGTATATGTTAACTAATTGCACATATCTAAGTACAACCCTGAACTCTCCCTAGCTGCCGGGTCATGACTTTGGTAAATTGCACCCGCCTATGGCTGGCTCATCGCACCCTTGCAATGCACAGACACGGCGATAAAATATTTTTAAAAACTTAAAAGAAACTGCGTAATTAATATTTATACGTAACGGCAACACCCGAAACACAAGAAGCCAATAAAAGTATAGGTATCTAAGTAGCCTAGCTTGAGAAAATTTGACAGAAAATGGAACTATAGAACGTTTCTATCTACAGCAGATAATGCTACATAAAGAACAAAGCTGGCAGAGTTTCCTGAAGAGAGGGTTCACACGCGAGACTTGGTCTCGCTGTAATCGGAACGTTTGACGGTAGCGTCAGACGTCTCACTCTAGGGAATGAAGCAAGTTCCAGATTTCGCCTCCCGCTACCATTATAGTTTGAAGTTTTTTCAAGTAATGAGTTAGAAAAACTCAATAATGTTGATTGGAGAAAATATTTTATCGAAAACATTGTTGGAAATCCAAGTTTAGAGGCCTGATTTACGGTGCCTTGTTCAATATTGCTGACGCTAGCCAAGTTTTTTCACATTGTTTTGGTCTGGCTGTATCATAGGCGCACACTGATGTGTTGCTCGTGCTGCTGGATAGAGAATTTTAGACGGTCATATTAGCACCGCAGACAAAAATTAGTACACATGCATACGCGACACGAGACCGAACTGTTCGCGTACACGGTACGTGCGAAAGCAAACGCTACAAGTTTCAACTTTGGCGGGTCTGTGAACGCGCTCCAGTGAGAGGAAGACGTGGCACCCCATTTTACTCTGGAAATTTTAAACAGAAACCTACAAAAAATACATAATGATTGAAACCATTGTCAGAATTGCCTGCAAAAGCAACTCCACCAATGGTAGGTAGAACTACTGCGAGAATTGCCACTGCATGCATGCTGAAAAAATAATACTCTCACATAATACTAACAGTCACAGACAGCATTCTCAAATGAAACTATTGCCGTGACCTTTTCCAATGGCGTTTTTTACGGACAGCCAATGATGCTGGACAGGCGTGGGTATTGTAAACGATAAAAATAAGGTTGACCACGATATGGAAACACAGTCTAAGGTTGATTATAAATAATATGTGAGGAGACACGAACAGAATGACGGTGATGACAATGAGACCATGCAGAGCGGAGCTGCGAAACAATAATGCAGCGCGTAGCAAAACAACTGCAATGCGAGCTCAACGATAAACAAGATCTGAAGTAATACTCAATAGATATTCTAGCGGTGAGTGAGACGCTCAGCGACACATACCATCGGCGCCATATACTGCTTTCTCTACGTCATTTTCAAGTACTGGTTAAACGCTAATGATCGCAATAACCAAAGAATTTCTGTGAAGCACAAATTTCGACACAGGGCTCAGCAACTGGAGAGAAAAGCTTGTCAGTCCCTGTGGTGTGATCAATATTCAGCGCAATTTTTTTTTTTAGATTAAAATGCATATGCTAAGCAAAGAATATATATTTCCTACGTAGTAACTTACAGGTAACTGAATAATTCATCACATGACTTGAGTATATAGTGGAAACTAAGAGATAAAAAGTACTCAGACAGCTAATAACAACGCATACAAGCTATAATTAAGTCTTACTGTATCAGGTAGGAGGATATGAGAAGTTACGAGCCACCCAATCAACATCAGGGAGATACAGACACCACGACCATCTCTCCAGCAGGTGGTGTGCTATAGACCGACCGGGGCCCCAGCCAAGTCATTCTTGGCGACTCTGCTCCTCGGCCCCAGCGATATTTCAGTCCTGGCCGGTCCCTAAGTATACTGATAGAAGCCAAGACCCCGGCCATTGTTTTGCCAACTCGGCAGCCCTGGCCAGCTTTGCTCAACCCCGGCCCCTGCCAAGTAATTTTGGTGACCTAGGCCGCAGCCGCTCTATTTACCGTCTCTCTCCCCCCCCCTCACCAACACCTCCTTAAAGGCCAGTTCACACGTTAGTCTTTCCTTCTACGTTCATGTTTCGAAACAGCCGAACAGGTAGCCTAGCTTGTCAAAATTTGACAGAAAATGGAACTATAGAACGTTTCTATCTACAGCAGATAATGCTACATAAAGAACAAAACTGGCAGTTTCCTGAAGTCCTCGCAAACCTAACTGTGCGGCTACCAACAGATTTGTCAAGATGTTAGTGCCCACAAAGTCAGCGGGCTTAGCAAGGGTCGCAAGTACAGCTTCTGACATCTCTTCAAACTTGCAGTGAATCGATTGTCAGAAAGTTGCGCTCTTTACTGCTGCTTGAATGACACATGAAGGCATTTTCAATGTTAGTAGAAAGAATTCGTTCAAAAGACTGTCGTGTGGACGGACCTTACGATTACATCCAACAGTGGTTAACGTGCACAAAAAAACAAGACCCATTGCCAGAGAAGCAACAAAGCCCACGGTTCGGTTCCCGATGAACCGCTGCCTCGTTTCCTGCGAGCATATGAGCACCAATGGTAAGCGATGCTGGAGGCTGACACACAAAAAGCAGACACCGCAACGGGCACACTGCAAACCCCCTACAGTTGCCACACGGCGACGGGCATACCTCACGAAGCCTTTATTTTAGGCCAGATATGCAGGACAACGCAGTATCATCACCACTTATGCGACCGTAAAGCTTGAGAACAGACACAACTTTCCAGAGAAAAGGACTAAAGCATCATCAAAATATTGCCAGAGGTTTGATGGTCACCTACAGGTACAGACAGCGGCACGTTATCGTAAACACTGGGAATATATGAACGTACTGCTAGGAATTTTGCTAATTTTTCGAACTTCTAAGTAGAATAGGATTAAGAATCCCGTGGACTGGGCAACGAACCATAGGGGTAACGGCCATAGCGATGTGATCCACACTCAACAACGAGTTTGTCCAGTAAGAGATGAGGCAGATATCAGTACGGATAAATGCGGTAAAATGAAGGCTGTCCCATATAGATTAAGGCGCTAACATACCAGCAGCGGCAGCAACATGTCACTTGAACAAACAGACAAGTCACTGAGAATTTGCCAAAACAACCATGCAAAAGAGAACTTCGGCTTACAACAAAACTACAAAATAAATAACCAACAAAATAATACTGTACAAAACTACAAAAGAAAGGCTTATTTCGAACATGCGGGAACACGCTAGGAAATACGGTGTGGTGCGAGTGAGGCATCTAACGTAAGGGACGAACGTACCAAGGTACAAGTAGCTAGTCTAATAATTGGGGCACAATTTCTTTACACAAAGTATAATTTGGTATTCTTGGCATTGACGATCTGATTATAAAACACTCAGTTCGTTAATTACATCATGTTGCAAAATGGCAAGATCGTCACCGTTGTCCGATGTGCTTCTACGGTGTACTGAGCGCGCTATGACGAACTACTTACAAAAGCTTGTGACAAATGAACGCTGGTCAGGAGCTGTAAGTACAAAAATGTGCCTTAAAGTTACTCGTTACTGGAGCATAGCAAGTGAAGCGATGCAGATTGTCTAAAAGCAGAACTTGAGAGCACATACAGAGCGAGCACGTACAGCAACAGCGATAATAACAAGAAGCTGCTGCATTGATAGAAGAAGTGGAGAGAATTGCATCACGTTATTCATCAGTGTCCCAGAGACACTGCAGGCCGAACAACAGCTTAATTACTTTTCACACAGTACAAGCAACCAAGGCACCGCTCTACACACCTCGCAGTGTCTCCACCTTTCATATAAAAACGCGCGAGCTACCAAAAGCTGGGCAACAGGACTACCTCGAGGAAGCTTGCACTAACTTCACTGCAACAAACTTGCATAAAATACAGAAGAACTGTTGGTAGCGATGAACAAAGCATTCTCTAAGAGTAATATGGCAGCAGTTCTAGCAAAGAATGGCTTGAAGTACCTGCAAGATACTTCCACCAATAAGAGCAGCACAAGAGTACAAGTTACACACATCTATATTGTTACACTTACAGTTATCTTTAAAGAGTGATGTGAGTTCGAGCAGAGAGACAGGACCTTGTATATGAAGTGACTCAACCCAGTCCAAATATTGGAAGTTGTTTCAGAAGAATTAGGACAAACCAGGCATGGAGGGTTGAAGTCGGAGACCTGCTAAGCCCAGGAGTTGGAGTAGGGAGGAAATTAGTAATTTACAGGTACAGTCTATTCCATCAAAGAATCAGACACCTGTCCCAGGAATTTGACCTTTGACTGGCAACTCTACAGCAAGTAATGTTGAGTGTCCTGCAAAGTGCGCAAAAAAATGAGAGGCAGCCATACAGTGGTGGTGAGACAACAGGACCTTCAGGTGTTACTGAATGCAACAAAATAACGCATTTGCAACGCTCATAATGTAATCCTGTAACGGCAAAAGGAACACCACGGACCAATAGCAAAATTCAGTGCAGAATGCAAGGAAACGCAGTGAAAATGACCTGCACTGCCGACGAGCAACAAACTAATACATAAACATAACAAACAGCTACAGGGAAATGGTTCATTAGCGTTGTAAGCAATAGAAACATAGCAGTATGGGTGTCTTTACTTTGCACGCTGAGATCGAAATACCCTAATCGGATAAGCTCCAATTTTTCTGCAACTTCAATCGTGGCCTTCGAGTCGCCACTTTAGGTCACACTTCAGGCAATAATGGCAAAGAAGTTACACTTGAGATGTCCGAAAACTAAACCCTGCTCAGCACAAGTTTGTGGATGTCTGAAGCGCAACGGGTTTGCAAGTTGTGCCACCAACTCATGGTGAATCGAATGCCCCAGATTTATGTTATGGAAAAATTCCAGCGGTGCAGATGAAATTATCCGAACACTGGAATGTGAAAGCGCGTCCCCGAACTTTAGCAAAGACCGTAAACTGTAAGGCGAAGCTGTTGCTTGGGACGGAGCCTTGTCCCTCCGCTTGGCCTCACCCACTCCAGCACCAATGCGATCCATTACATTAATGATTACCTCATACCTACGTAATAGTATAAGAGCTAGGTAGTTATTATCTTATGATCTCGGTGCCCCTGCCGCCATTCAAGCCCATGGCACCACAGAAGCGACCCAACACACACATAACAACTAAATATTTGCATCGTTTGCATATCACCTAAAGCTTGGTGAGGAAGGTATGGAGAGATGCGGAATGCACTTTTTTAAATAATAGTAATAAGTAAAGGAACTACACACATCTATCATAAATCGACAAAACAGATGTTTAGATGAATTTCCCAACGGTAGATACAGTAAAAAACATTACATATCAGTTTATGTAGATTCCATAGAAGAATCGAGCACAAATAGAAATTGTATTACAAGAAACAACATGCGAAGACAGATGACAGTCGTGCTGCACTGGACGCTCGGGCAGCAATTACCGAAGGCAGAGCTCGTGGCACACGAGATCACTGCTCTATAATTTCGTCTACTTGAGAAAGAATATTTTGTGAGGCAAATTGAGACACTAAGCTTACGTGAGAGTATAGAGTAATACGAGCCTAAGTTCTTACAATAGATAAATTAATATGACTAAGCTTTGTATTAATTCAAAAATTAAGCAAGTAATTTATACTGGTCCATAAACATTGTGACTCAGTCGAGATCATCGCTTTCTATCGTACGTACGAGTATGGCTTTCTAAAATAGGAATTCCACAGACAAAGAATAGAGCACACGTAGCAAGAAGGCGAGGCGATGACATCTCCGTAACTGTGCGGCCAAGCTACGCCCCAGCAGCAGGCGGTGTGACGTCACACAGAGACGAGGCAGCAGAGCTGGTGTTGACTCCCTCACACCACAGGGCCTTACGACGGGCACAGAACTGCAACATCATTAATTGATTAATTACTTATTGAATTTATGATTTAATGAGCTACTTTATTGGTCAGTCGGAATAGAAATAAGAGAACAGAAGACCAAGTGATAACGAGAAGCATGGAAATGGAAGGAAGCCAAGTGGGCAGGAAAAACAGACGTCCCAAAGGCCTAGCAAGGCTAAAGTAACCTAAGGGGCGCTCTTCAGCGCCGATCCCTACAGGACAGGAAGTGCGAACTTAACTAACCTAACTCTATGGTCCCCTCTAAGCCCCCTGATGGGAGACCTGAGTGAAGACCAAAATATATTTCAATCGCAACACGCGCAACACAAGGACATCCACACACCAACCTTTAAGAATATAGTCTGTGAGCAACGCTGGCACCGTGGGGCTGTCGTCATTGATGGCCGCCAGGACTGGGGAGCACAGAAGAGCACAGCATTAGTGATCTCTGCAGTTGAAGCCACCGAGACAAATATGTAAAAGCATCTTTACTGTTCCTTCCTTTGTATTTATAGAGTTGTTTTCTCCACAAGTGGCTGCAATTATAATCGACGCGCACGTTGCGTTCGTGCGCAACTTGAATTCTGTCTGGTTATGGTTATATAAGATAATAGCTTACGAACCCCTAAATCAGTACTAAGCTGTTCTAAGAGAAGAGAAGGGACAGATAGTGTGTCAAGATAAAAACGTGGAACCCACGCACGAGCGTCTTCTCACACAAAATCAATGCGTGTGGGCCCAGCAGGTGCGAATAATTAGGAAGAATAAAAATTATGAAAATGGAAGGAAGTGAAGTGGGCACGTTATCTTCTGTTTACCTGCCATCTGTCAATTAAGTAGGTATGTTGTGTTGTCAGTGCGAGGTTGGAATGTGATTCTAAAGCGCCAGTTATCGCTGGTGTACATCTGCTACTACTAGTAATATCAGCAGATTGAAGGGTACCGTACTGCACATCACGGATGGAGTACACTTCAGGTTCGCAAAGTTCTGAAGTGCATTAAGCAACGAATCAAAACTGTCCACCAACCGATAGGTGGCTGAAGTAATACCGGCATGACGTTCTAGCCAGCACTGGCTACACAGTAAAAGTGATAACGAAACCATAATATCAGGTTTATTTGATAGACAGAGCTAGTGAGAAGATGAACTGCTTCACACGACAAGCTGCGCAGCACTAACTGGAGGAGCGAATGACAGCAGCAGAGCAACGCGCTGCCAGGACCTGCCTCTACTCACTTTTGTTAAGGATCTGCAGACTCTGGTTGTCCGGGGGACCATGGCCAACATCGTATGGGATTACCGTCGTCAGGTACTGGTAAGGGCAAAAACAATGTAAAAGGATAACAAGAGCAGCAATAATGCATCAACAGCACCGCACGTCTCATTCATCAGCCATAATAAATATATATGTATATTAAGTATTAAATATTGCACTACACAGTCACGGCAATTTTTGAAGTGCCGTTTCACTGTTGAAATAAATCTAACCTTTGGGTCAGTGCTGTTAGGACCGGACTTCTTCACTTTCTTCTTATCCACATTAAAGTTGCGTCTTTTATTTTGGACCTGCAACAACAAAGAGATGAAGGTGTTCTTGAGCTCCTTCTGGTATTCGAGCTCATCCCTGAGTGCCAGCTGGGAGATGAGGGTCTCCGAGTACTGGCTGATGACGGCCTCCAGTTCCATAAGGCATTCGTTGAGCTGCGGCACAGACAAGTTGCTTAGCTTGTCATGGTAGAGGGGAGGTGGCAGGGGCCGCAGGGAACTCTTGTCTGACTGGTCTCCACTGGCGCTGCTGTGAGTGCTCGTGCAGCCCTCGTCCTCGCTCGAACTGCCCTCCTGTTCACCGCAGGAAAGGAAGTGAAAGCTTCTTAGCAATGGAACAACACTTACCAACTAAAGAAAACTGTCTACCTAGTAGCCTAACTAGCTTCTCTATGATATGCTGGCCAGCACAGCAGTCTCGAGTTCTGATGCATCAACAGAAAAACTTTCTTGATATGAAAGAAAGTTGGAGACTTGAAGCTATTCAAGCTATACAGGTATTATTCATACATTGGCTATAGGCTACCGGTATTAGGTTAGATGGGCGGTAGTAGACGAACCAACAGGCCCAATCCAAAGAGACACCGGAACTTATGCCCCGGCCCTCTATGAGCTACTGCCTTTATATCAGTAGGTATGACATAGACGACTGAGTAAAGGAAAAGAAAAACAAGGAAAAGAATCTGGTCACTGGTCAATAAGCAGAGTTGCCACTTAAATCTTTTCAATACGAGTATTTTCATAAGTTCCACTTTGTGATTCCAAATCTAACGACCAATTCTGTCAATCAGATCAAAGTAGCTAGGTAGCTAATCAAGAGCTGTATCTTCATCAGTGTTCTTTCTTTACAACGCAAATCGCGACATATTATTAACGTGTTATGTTAGCTATTCCAAAATGATTGTCATGAGGATTTAAGAAGTGAAGCTACTGGTGAAATTCCAGTTGCAAAACTGAAATCAATATCTAACAGCACATTACTAGCAATTCTGAAATCCGTAGCAACAAAGAAATATTTATTAGCAGACTAGTACTACCTATTCTACTCCTAGTTTAACCAGAGACCCAACCACACTAGCTCACTTAGTTCCACTACCTAGTTATATAACTAGGCTGTTGCCTGACATGGAGTAGACTACTGGAATACTCTTCCTCCAAGAGTCGCAAACACTTAACGGTCAAAGCTTCCCAGGCCATTTTAAGCTGACTTCTTCTTACTTCCGCTCCATCTATATATTTAACCTCCGTATATCAGCGGCTATCGATCATGCTTGCGGGCATTCATGATCATCTCTTTGGCGGAGATTCTTCTCCCCCCCCTCTTTTTTATTTTCTCCGTTTTTTCTCCTCTCGTTTCCCCAGTCCTCTACATCCTACTAACGTAATGGCAATAGCTCATAGAGGCCGGGGTGTTAGTCCCGGTGTCTCTTTGGGAATGGGCATCTTGGTTCGTCTACTGCCGCCTATCTAATCTATTCTCCTTCAAAGCGACAGACAACCAGAAGATGCAATCTCTCACCTGCATGATGTCATCTATTTCTCTTATAACCTCCTCGGCCGTCTTAAGGGGAGGATCACTTGGAGTGGTGCCATCACCAGAGCCCAGAATGAGAGTGTGCAGGTCCAGGTCTTGAGCAACAGCCTCTTCCTCATCTCCACCCACCATGGGAGACGCTCCTGTGCTTACGGGTGAGTTGCCATCCTGCTCATGCAAACATACCAAAGGTC
>LQNS02278125.1:1882029-1896095 GCA_001587735.2 Parhyale hawaiensis | reverse complement strand
CAGTTTGTACAATATTTATTATTACACAGAGTTATGAAAAATGTTCGCATGATTACACATTGTGGGAATAGGAATTGACGCACAAAGTATGCTACTTTTCATGCGCTTTATGGTGGGTCGCCACACTTCCTCTGTTAGATCGCCGCTGCTGTGGAGACGGAGACTTAAACTACTCAATATAATGATAATAATAATTCCTGTATTAATTATCCTAAAGCAGACCCTGAATTTTTAAAAATACATAAAAAATAGAGTAGTGCAAATACAGTACTTATGTCTAGGCACTGCATATGGGCCTCACGAACCCAAGGGCTGTCCCGAGTGCCTTCTCCGCAGGGGATGTTGCAGCTGGCGGTAGTTCCCGCTGAGAAGGTTGGGTAGGCACTCAGTTGCCACCTATTTTCTTTAATAATAATCTAATAGAGCGGGTGCCCCAAATAAGATATCTTGGACTGATCCTGGATGAAAGGCTGTGTTTTACGTCCCATATTGAAGACGTGGGGTACCTAAGCTTAGCAGGGCTCTCGGCATAATCTATGCAATATCCAATTTTGTTTATCGTGAATCATTAAAAAAATAGTTTACTACTCATTGGCTCATTCACTGCTGGTCCAGAATATCATCGTTTGGGGCGGAGCCCCACGTTGTCACATTCACAAACTTAAAGTAATATTGAATAATATACTTAAGCGAATACTCTGTGTTAGACGTAACGAAAACAATGTGCCTGTTATGAGTTGCAGTGTAATGTACTCATCCTTACAAATGTTGCAATTTCAGGATGTTTACAATTATTCCTTTCTTAAATATTTTCGATTTGTGTTTCATAATCATCCTGAAGCATTTTTAAAGTATTTCAGTCCCCTTATTCCCCAACAAAATTACCAAATGAGACGTTCTGTTCTCAATCTCACAACTGTGCGTGCTGACGGGGAGAAACGCGCTACGGTATTTCAAATTGCAACGCTTCTCAATGAAGTTCCTGAGTATTTATTAGATCCCATTTCTGATATTATCTTGAAAAACCGTCACTATTAAAGAATAGGTACGTCATGCAGTTTTATTTGCTTTTGCTTTGTGTTGCCCAAAAAGTTTGTTTAACTTTCAATGGCTACGCAGATAAATCATTCTTCAGTGTATAGTACTATTTTACCAAATATTTGTAATGCATCAAGTGTGTCTCTGTGTAATAAACCTATCTCACGGTTTCCCTTTCTGTTCTGCGAGGTGGCTGACCTAGTGCGCGGGACTCCTCTCTCTCTCGCGTGGGAGGCCCGAAGAGGGGCCATCCACTCGAGTGTGTTTCTTCTGTTCTTTGCGCCTTTCTTCCGCCAGTAGTAGCGTATCCGGCCAACTGTGACTTTCCGGCAGGAATGTCCAGATAAAACATTTCTATACTGATGCGTCATAACGAACTGAGTCTCACTGCTTGGATCGCGTCATGTGACGCATTTGCGGTGGTAAAATCAGGAAAATAATAATAATCATATTCCACGTAAAATACAGTTAAGGCTTTGCTCCGCATCCTCTATTTTACTGGCTAAGTAAGTTGCCACACTGTATGCTTTGTGTGCATTCAGCTGCTGCGTGCTCAAATCTTCGCACAGATTTTTATCACAAGTTCTTGCGAAGTTTCTTTCATGCTCTGCGGAAACAAAATTGGAAACTCTTGATGGCGACGCTGCCTACATATGAGTTTGCTTCCCGAGTCTTTGAAGGGCTGTAGTGGGACTTATTAATTTTATCATTAGCTACATGTTATTTTTTTTTCAGTGCCAGGTCAATTTACTGAGGGATGTTTGTGCCGTCACGTTGCAGGAGCCACACTGTAGAATTGCAGGCAGAACTTGATGCAAGGATGTGTAGTTCGCATGTCGTCCTAATTGTTATAATAGTAGAATGGATTACTATCGCCGCAGGCCTCACACCCGTTTCGTGCCAACATATATCGAAAGTCTGTGGCTTGAACGTAGTCTGTGCTGCATATCCTCGTGTCAAGTGGTGCTTGCTGTTGCGTAGTGTGGCCTCGGCATAAGACGTTGCCGGTGGTCGCAGGTCGGTGGTGCTCGGTTTCCAAGCCCTGTCGTGTGGTGACGCTGCAGTGGTGGTGTGTGGTGGGCAGGAGAGCATGAGCCAGGCCCCTCACGCCCTCCTCCTCCGCTCCGGTGTCAAGATGGGCAATGCTACCATGATCGACACCATGAACCATGACGGCCTCACTGACGCCTTCCTCGACTACCACATGGGAGTGACTGGTGAGTGCTTGCGCTGTCTTTGGTGCTCTTTGTGGCGCACCTCTTCTTACTGTGGTTGGGTGAGTCCGTGGGACGCAATTGTTGCGCACCTGCTGTTGTGCCAGCTCATATATCTCCTTTTTTCATCGCATGAATAAGGGTAGCCTTCCAATTTCTGATGGTGCATATTGAAATTGTTCACTTATGACCCGACATTGTCGTCAACTATGTGCGCAACAAATGACTAATGCGAAAAACTACCAGCTATCTGCACGCCAAGCAAGCTAAAAAGATTTTAATACTAGCTTTGACTTACATCAGAGCCTAATGAAGACAACCGAGACACTATATGTATAATATACCCAATGTCTGTAGCGAGTACTTGGCAGTACTGCTCTTCGCTTAGCCACTGCGTGTTGACGTTTTCTGCAGCAGTATTCGTTTTAGTTTTAAATTAATTCTGTTGTGACCGGCGGCGCTGCTTATGTTCGTACGTGTGGCCCGAGCCGTCATTATAAATGAAGGCAGAAAATTAGCACTTCAGGAAAACCCCCGCTGTCTCCTGTGCTTGTTACTCATCATAAGGCTTCTTAAATGAAAGTTCAGCATGATCTCAGGACCATATTGTGGCGGGCCCTTTCCCTGCCATAATATCTTTGGGCATCACGCACCCAAGGGTCCCGAGTGCCTTCTCCGCAGGGGATGTAGCATCTGGCCACAGTTTCTGCTGTGAAGGTTAGTTTTGTAAAGTTAGGTAGGTTCTCTATATTTCCCCTTCTGTTCCGCGAGGTGGGCCGCCGAATGGTGGTAAGCGACCCATCCCATGGGACTCCTATCTGCTCCCGTGTGAGGGGCCACGGAAGGGAACCCCCGCACGAGTGTTCGCTTCCTTCTGTCTTCTTCTCTTTTCGTTTTTCGTCTCTTTCTCTGCGCTGCACGACTGAGCGATTTCGTTCGACCGAGCCGTGTGTAGTTGAAGATGCTCGCGCCTTATTTCATGCCAGACATGGTGCACCTGGCCAAGATTGTTCTAATAGAACTCATTTGAGTTCGACTAAACTTCTAAACTATATCATACAGAATTGGATCGCCGTTATATAGTCTTTGTATCTAATACGGCGGGAAAACACACAATACAATACAATGCTAGGAAGCTCATGGCCATCTACCGAGCACTGCACCCAGATCGTGCGTAGTCAGACTCTACATTAACAGAAGAGAAGGGGGCGGGGCCTCATCAGCGTCGAGGACTGCGTCGAAGCGGAAAAACGCGCTCTCTCCCACCACTTGAGAGAGAGCGACGACCAGTGGGGGCACTGCTGAGTCGAGGCGAAGTTGTTGAAAGAGACCGAAACGGCCGACCTGTTCAAACAGCGACGACGCCTCGATCGAACTAACAAATGGAAGAGCATGAAGATGTCCGGCCAGTTCCTCGAAGCTGTTCAGGACAAAATCGTACCAGACTCTTGGAACTGGCTTCTGAGGGGTGAGCTGAAGCGGGAAACAGAGGCACCATCCTGGCAGCTCAAGAGCAAGCCCTCAGAACCAGGTACATCCAAAACAAGATCGACGAGTGAAACGTCCCTAGTACCTGTAGAATTTGCAGGAGCTCGGATGAAACCATCAACCACGTGATTAGCGAATGCAGAGTGCTGGCGCAAAAGGAGTACAAGCGCAGGCACGATAAAGTGGCCCGACACCTTTAGGTCCTTAACTAGACCCTTCTGCGGACCCATAACTTCCCGGTCAGTGAGAGGTGATACGAACACGAACCCGGTTGAAAACGAAACCGTGCAGATCTACTGGGACAAGCGGATGGAAACCGACAGAGTACTTCACGCCAACCGACTGGACATCGTCGTGAAAGACAAACAGGAGAAGTCGGCCAAACTGATCGACATATCAATCCCCTTCGACTCCAGAATCGTGGTCAAGGAAGCGGAGAAGAAGGAAAAGTACCGTGACCTTGCCATCGAACTCCAGAGACTGTGGCAGATGAAGGTGGACGTCGTTCCAAGGAGTTCTGGGGGCAATGTCGAAGAATCTCAAGACTGCCCTGCGAGAGCTGAAGTGCGGCCATCTCCATCCAGGAACCCTCCAGAAGAGCGCTGTCCTTGAAACAGCGCACATCATTCGCAAAGTGCTCTGAGCCTTAGGTCGCGAGATGTGACCCGGCGCCAGAGTGTATAGCTGAACATAGCTCAACCGATCCAACTTTGGTCGTGAAATCCCCTAGGTATAATAATGTAAATTCAGCATTCTGCCTAAAAAAATTGAACATATATTATAAGGCGTAGTTAAGTGACATTTCTCGTAGCACCTTTGAACAATGAACATGTCCAGACACGGTCGTGCAGGCGAGCTCAGGTCCCTCACCTGGAGCGTCCAAGTGCGAACCCCGTATCCTAGATACCGTCTTCGGCACCTGAATTTTCTAACATCGTATTCCCATAGAGCGTGACAGGAAAGATATAAATCTACAATATAATGAAGACCGATGTGTATTTATCTGTTTGTCGGTTTATCCATTTTCTGTCACGCTTTGACAAAACAGATAGACGGAAATTAGCCCAGGTAGGAGGCTCTGGTCGTCCTCTGAAGCTCCATTAAAAACTGATAGGAAGAAAATAGGCCGGGTTGCATAAGATGGCTAACGTATCTTAATCAGGGACAGTTGAAATTAAAAAATTAAGATATCGCCGGCTTCGTCTGATTCGTACGAGTATTACTTTCTCCATACATCGAATCTATGGCAGAGTTTCGAAATGCTCTTCTTGCATTGTCGAAGTTGTAATCTCAGCATTGAAGATATCTGAAGCTTCCATTTGCACTCATGCATTTTGATTCGTAGTGTCTTCCCAAAGAAGATTTTTTTGCATTAGCGATTCTTCCAACTTTGATGCAATTGTCGACGAAACAGCTTTCAATAACCAAAAAATTGTTAGACAAATAAGGCTTCCTAGGGTTTCTATGATACCAACTCGAATAAATTGTTTTCAGTTTTTCTGAATTGATTGCAAAAGTAATTAATTCTAACCGTATCAGAGAAAGAAAAAAAAGAGTGCCGATGCTGAGTAATTAGGATGCCATGAATCCTCATCTGGATGATCTTTAAAGTTGGCAATTGTATGAAGGGAAGCATGATTAATGAAGCAGGATCAACACAAATTCTGCGCTGTCATTTTATGACAGCGCTGGCCCTCTAGTCTACGATATAATAAAGACCATGTGTACTTATCTGTTTGTCGGTTTATCTGTTTATTTATCCATTGTCTGTCACGCTTCAACAAAATAAATAGGCGCAAATTAACCCAGGTGTGAGGCTGTTCTTTGTCATTCCGTCGAGCTTCATTGAAAACTGTTTGGTTGAAAATTGGCTGTGTTGCAGATGATGGCCGACTTATCTTAATCTGCGAGAGTTGAAATTCAAGCATTAAAGACATCGAAGGCTTCGTCTGATTTGTGCGAGTATCAGCTCCTCCATACATCGAATCTATTGCAATGTACGGTAACATGTCTAGTAGCCGTCCACTTGGCACTAAAACTTCCTGTGTGAAAACTAGCAGTGCTAGAAAGCCGTACATAAGCTTAAACACTGTAGGCTACAACTTAGCCTACAGCTTAAGCCTATCTACGGCTTTCTAGCCCTACTTGTTTTCACACAGGAAGCTTTAGTGCCAAGTGGACGGCTACTAACACGGTGGACGGGTACTAAACACGTTACTTATCTGGCGACCTTATATCTAAGTGCACTTCTTGTGTCGTTGAAGTTGAAATCGCAGCCCTGAAGATATCTGAAGCTTCCATTAGCACTCTCATGCATCTTGATTCTTAGTTCTTCCCATAGCTAATTTTATTGCTTCAGTTATTCTCCCAAATTTAATTCAATGGTCGATGAAACAGCTTTCGCCAATCAAAAACACAGTTCATTTACTACAGATAGTAGTTATGTCAAGCAATAGAGCCTACAGCACCTGCAGTTGCAGCATAGTGGCGTCACACAAAAATGTATCAGCCAATAGCGTCACTCCTTTTGCAGCGGGGCATCCTGGGTAATGCCAAGACAGAGGCATTTCGGGTAATTTCCAATATGGCGTCGTGTGTGTGCGAGAGGTTTAGTGTGTGTCGCGATTGTTTTTTACATAAACGTTGGTAAATTATGACATAAACGTTGGTAAATTATGACATAAACGTTGGTAAATTATGACATAAACGTTGGTAAATTATGACATAAACGTTGGTAAATTATGACATAAACGTTGGTAAAATTGTTCAGTTGCAGTTTATTGTGCTTTTCATGTGTGTTTGACATTCTACTTCATAAATTGTTGTAATGCAAAGGTTTCTTGGTGAACGAAAATCGTCTAATTTTGTCGTTTTAAACTCATGCGAATCATTCTATTCCGCGCAAAGCATTTGCTTCAACTTAAGCAAACATTTTCAGATGATTTTCTTAGTTCTTTTTATGACGCTAAATATCAAGATACAATACAATGCATTAAATCTATGGTCTATTATTTTCCTTTACTTATGTAATTCACTGGCGGATCTAGCCCCTTCTTGTGGAGGGGGGGGGNGCCTCGGTGCCAGGCCCCCTCCTCAATTCGAGCCCATCCTCCCCTCCGGCCCATATTGAGCAAAGCTACCCTATATTCAGCCAAGTCTTCCCATCCAATGAGATTTGAGCCGAGCTCGCGACATTTGACCCTCCAATATTGTTACCATTTAGCCATCATACCTACATACAGTATTTGTTTATTTTGTGAAGTCCCTCCATATTTTTTGTACTACGGCCATCTTCCAGCCCTCCCCTAACGGAAAGTATCTGGTGCCGACACTGACTGTTAAGGGGAAGTCTGTTTAAAACACTACCTATCAATTATTTTTGAAGAAAATCATCTCATTTCATAAAAATTAATAATTCTTGACAGAGTTTGATCCAATGAGGCATATATTTCTCACGATAAAAGAAAACTCCAACATGGCCACAATTGCTGTGGCAAAGAAGAGAAAATGAAGCAAAGAAGAGAAATGCGCTCAGCTCAAATAATCTTGAGAAAATATTTTATTTTAGTTTCAGAACGCTTTATTTCATATACAAATTTTTAAAATATGTTCATTATAATTTCCAGTGGGAGGGGGCATTTTGTTATGAATGCCTCCTCCAAAATTACCGAGGGGAGGGCAAATGCCATGAATGCCTCCCCCCCCCCCCTGGATCCGCCAGTGGTGTAATTAAGCGTATGGCCAGAAAGGTAGTTCCCTTTTGAGGATATAAATTATAAACAAGTGGCAGCAAAGTCTTTCTGGTATGCTGCAGTACAAGGAGGCCCCGCTCGCGGCCTCATTTGTTTACACCAGCATAGTGAAGTGGCAGTCACCCTTTGGCTGAAATTGACGCCAGTCTCTGCGGTCGCTGATTGGCTGAGATGGTGTCACGGCGGTCGCTGATCGCTGATTGGCTAAGATTTGGCGAAAGGGTGTTCCCTTAGAGCTGACATAACTATCTGTAGTAAATGAAATGTGGCAAAAACCATTGAATCTGTAAAGGCCATCTTTCTTTATCCATAATACCGAATCGAAGCTATTACTTTGAGCGTCGCTGATCGTCTTTCAATAAGCAATGGTCATCAAAAAAATTTGCTTGGACGCTAGTACAGTATATGGAGCTATAAATAAAAACACGACGTGAATCTTCTACAATATAGCTAATGAAGACCAATGTGTATTTATCTGTTTGTTTATCCATTTTATGTCACGCTTTAACAAAACAGATTTGTGGAAATTAGCCCAGGATGGAGGCTGTGTATGGTCATCCTATCGAGCTTCGTTGAAAACTGATTGGTAGAAAATAAGTCAGGTTGCAGGTGATGGCGAAAGTATCTTAATCAGCGACAATTGAAATTCAAACAATGAAGATATCGCAGGCTTAGTCTGATTGGTACGAGTATTACCTTCTCCGTAAATCGAATCTATGGCAAAGCATAGGGCGACCATATGTCAGAATGCACTTCTTGTCTTGCCGAAGTTGAAATCTCAACACTGAAGATATCTGAAGCTTCTATTGGCGCTCTCATGCATCTTGATTCGTTGCATCAACTATTTTTTGAACTTTGATGTAATTGTCGATAAACATCTTTCCATAACCAAAAAGCTTTCAGGCAAATATGATATACTATGTTAGCTAAGATACCAAATCGAATCAATTATTTTCAGTGTTGCTGAACTGCCTGTAAAAGTATTTTTTTTTTCATGTCAGAGAAAGAAAGTAAGAATGTCGCTGCTAAGTAATTGTGTAGCCGTGGACCCTCATCTGCATGAACTTTAAAGTTGGCAATTGTATGAAGGAAAGCATGGTTAATGAAGCAGAATCAACACAAATTCTTCACTGTCAGATCTGACAACGCGGGCACGCTAGTTGTATAATAATACGCTTCGTGTATTTATTTATATCGTGTCCGCTCTTTAGGAAATAGATAGGCGAAAAATAGGCCAGGTTGCAGCTTTTGTAAATCGATGATCAGGTTGCAGAAGATGGCGAAGGCTGCTCCTTATCCCTCTATCTGAAAACAACGTTCTTGAAACACTTCTTGAAATTGGAACAGTATGTATGTAGCTTCCTGAGTCTGATTTTAATTTTTTTCTCTCACATCACGACTTATAAATACGGCAGATGGTCAACGAAGCGCTCTAAAGGTGACGATTTTTCACGAGCAGTAGACAATTATCTTTTCTAGCTTACTGTCTTTCTTATTTCACGAAGCAGTTTTCTGTTCGTAGGCCAAAATTTGACAACTTCAAATACCGCAGATATTTGAGTTGGAAAGACTGTACCATTGCTGCGGAGCGCTAGCATTGTACATAAGCTGACGTACTGGCGTTGCATTCAAGCTTATTGGAGTGTTTTACTCAAGATTTTATTTCCGCCTATCGATATAGAAGACCCAAGGATGAGAGTACAACAAAGGATCAATGAAGAAAATGAAGTATGTCAGCGAAGATTCCGCACTGGCCTATAGGTGTTAGGCAAATGTATAAATTATTTTGGGAAGTTTTGCACGCGCGGGTCCACTAGTTATTATATAGTAGTAAGACAGTGTGCTTGTGTTGCTCTCAGCGGAGAATGTGGCCAAGCGTTGGGGCATCAGCCGTGAACAGCAGGACAAGTACGCCTGTGAGAGTCAGCGGCGTGCTGGACAGGCCCAGCGAGCCGGTCACTTCTCTGCTGAGCTCATCCCAGTGCCTGTGCCCAGCAGACGAGGGGGAGACGACATGCTCGTCATGGCTGACGAGTACCCGCGGCCCAGCACCGCCATGGACACCTTGGCTAAGCTCAAGCCTTGCTTTGTTACAGTTAGTTCGGCGTGCTCTGTGTGCACTGTACTTTGGTTATCTAGACTGGGACTGTGTTGCAGTGTTCTCAGAGTGAGACCGTGTTGCAGTGTTGTGTCTGTACGCCGTGAGTGCACCAACTCAGCCGGCAGGGGAGTGCTAAGTAAGGGGGCGGTGTCTCGAGATTTGTATACCTATGGAGCAACACATTCGATTTTGTTCTATCTAATTCACTTAAAATATACATTTCATGTTTACCTATTCAAAGCATATTCCTTCCTCAGAAAATTTCCGGGTAGTAAGCTCCTAATGCTCGGAGCTTTTGTGATGATTTCGGAATAGTGGTTAATCAAATTTCTTTATCTGAGCTGGTTTTCGGGCGGCTTGATGCTGTGGGTCAGTCGAAGGCCATATGAGAGAGCACTGAATTAATTATACAATGAACTTGAATGATGAGTGTGGTGGAGGGTTTGAGGTGTATAATGAGAGACCGTTGTCATATATTTTCGAAGCCACTTTAGTGCAAGCAAAGGTATCCTGTTCATTGTCATTACTACCACTACCGCCAGGCCTTATGCTCGAGTCTTCAGGACATATAGTGAAGGAATTAGCATCACCAGCCCTTCACTCTGCTGCTGGCAGGCGCGACACTGTGTGAAAATGTTTCCTTGAAATGCTCCTCCTTTGTGCCTTATTACACATCCTCTAATACCGGAGCCACACCAAATGATCGCATGCTCAATTTATAGGCGGTCTTTCAGCACACACGTCGTTCAACTTGAGTACCTACTTTCCAGGGGCAACCGCCCCACACCTCACAGTCCAGGGGTCAGCACCACTGGCCGTTGAGCTTTCCAAAAAGCGCTGTAGGCTGGGAGAGCTAAAAAATAAAAGAAAAGCTCGCTCCGCTCTACTCAAAGCGGCATTTGTGTTCCATCAAATTTCAAGGCAGTGTAATTTTAGTAGAGTTACGCTATGCCGGAGCCTTGCCGTACAATCGCACGCTCAACATGATCATTGCTTGTACAGCTTGTACATCGTACAAGTCAGTAACGTGACCGACGTGCGAGCAGCATGTCCGCTAATCAAGTTGAGCGCGCGGTTGTACGTGTGTCTCCGGCATAAAGATCATGTTTGCTATGGCAGGATGGCACAGGTACCGTGACTGCAGGCAACTCAAGCGGTGTGAACGACGGCGCTGCCTGTTTGGTTCTAACCACCGCCTCCAATGTTGCCAACATCTCCTCCGTCACCCCTCTGGCCACCGTCAGGAGCTGGGCCCAGGCTGGTGTGGACCCTGCCTACATGGGGACCGGGCCCGTCCCTGCCGTCAGAGCTGCCGTAAGATGCCAGGCATTGCAGTGCTGTGTTCCTTGCAAATGTTTCATTCAATCATTGTCTCCGCTGTGTTGTTGCTAGTACTGGATTTTTCCTCCAATACTAGTGATTTTTCAAACATTTAGCTAATGCCTTTGGAACTTGGATTTGACCTCCCTCGGGGGGGGGGGGGGGTATAGGAAGAGCCATAGATTTAGTTTAGGTTCGCCCATGCTATGTTATGGGAAGCAGCGCCCCCAGGGGGCCCCTATAAGTTACCTACCTACGCTAGCTAGGCCTTCGGGACGTCTCTCTTTCGTGCCCACTTGCTTCCTTCCAATTTTGTACTCCTTCTGGTATTACTTTCGTTTGGTCTTCTTCTTCTTCTTTCCCGACTAACTGTTCCCATGCGCGTTGCTCCTGTGTGGGAACACCTTTGTGCATGGGTTCCACGTGACTATCAACATACTATATGTCCCTGCCTTTTCTTCTCTTAGAAAACTTAGTTCTTATGTAGAGAGGCATAAACCAGCTTTTATTACTACTACTTGAATTCGACCGTTTTGGAGGTTTCTGTCAGTAATGGACGCTTTGACTTGAGACACAGGTAATAATATTCAGTTGCAGTATAGCCGCAGATGACTACCGTATGCTGGCCTCAATACCGGTAAATTTTACTCTTTTTCTTATAGCCGCTACTTGAATCATTTCTTCAGTGTGTCGCGTGCGGTGTTACATGTAGTACTTTTGAGTGCCATGTTCGCCAGCACTGGTTTCCGCTTTAGTGCGTAGCTACTATGTATTGTAACTCGCGCTGTTGTAACTGACATCATTTTAGAAATGAGAGTATCCGGACGGCAATATGCGACTGTGTAGTAGTAAAGATCGTGCTGCTTCTTCAATAACTACTTACTGCACGACTGTTTTGTTTTCAATGGGCGAAGAAAAATTAGGAATTTTTTTCGATACTAAGGGCTGTATCGCGTTGCTAGTACTATAACGCACGTGTAACTGTGCTGGCTGGATGTGTGGCAGTAATGGCTGCTGTTTGCGCAGCTCAACAAAGCCGGCTGGGCTGCTGACGAAGTAGAGCTCTGGGAGCTCAACGAAGCCTTCGCCGTACAGGCTGTGGCGGTGCTGCAGGAGCTCGACCTCGACCCTGCCATTGTGAACGTCAGTGGTGGCGCCATTGCCCTCGGTCACGCTATTGGTTCCTCAGGTGTGTAGGGTTACCTAAGTATCCTAGATAAGACTTGCTGACTGTACTGGTAAACCTTCTACAGTCTAGTCTACCTAAGCGTAGTTAGTCACCGAATTAGCGATGAACGAGTCATGTGAAGCACACGGGAGACAGCAATGTTAGGATCATTCGTCATTCCATCAGAGCATGGTGGGCAGCATGTGAACTGCCATTCCATTTAGAGTGATTGTCTTACTTGAGGCGCAATGTCGCCAGTCGATTGTGTTACTTGAAGCGCAATGTCGCCAAGTACAATGTTATTGTCTTATGAACTGCGAAAATTCACGGCAGTCTCATGCCACCGACCAGTAAATTCAGTACCCTTCCCTCGCACTGAAAATTCATCCGTGACCCTCACTGTATTACGCGATCGCAAGCGTGCCAAATGAGCGGCGCATGAATAACATTGAACGCCGCGATGCGTCTGTATTTCGCTCAATGCTAGTTAATTTTTTTCTCTATTACCACTACTTTTGTGCCGCTGCAGTTGCCTAGTTCGTAGTTTAACCTTTCATGCCTAAATTAATCATAGATTATGGTAGGATGACATAAATAGTAACATCTGCGAATATGTAGAGTAGACAAGAAATAGTTAACGCCTCCACCATCTGTACTATTGGTATAGTGCGCGTAGCAAGTGAAGTGCGGATGACTCTGAGCAGATGCAACAGGTTATGATAGTGTGCAGATCTGTAATTAGTTTTTGGGCCTTGCCACATTTCTGGAGTTGAACGTCTTTGAAGAATGCAGTTATGATATGCATCTTATTCTGGAAAGGGAATGAAATATTTCAAAACTTTAGCGGAATTCCAGAATTGGCTTTTTTCTCGGAGCGGAATTCAGTGTTGAGCTTCCAAAATTGTTGCGAGCGGCTCAGAAAGTTTTTGAGAGTCGCCGCCATATTTGCGCAATCGGTATTGGAAGAGCTGATATTCAAGAGCAGTTTCATTAAACTTGAAATAATTTCATTAATATTAACATGTCCCGAAGTCCAGTGATGAACGTCGGTTTCCCGAGCAGGCGGGACCAGCTAAGAATTAATCAGAGTTAGATTACTGCCTGGAACTCGATCCGCATCAGTAATGCCGGCGCTTCTGACTAAAGTTTCGGACTAGAGAATTAAAGCTTGTGAGATTAGCTTGTGTCTATGCAACTGTTGCAATCGATGACACGTTTTGCAGACTACAGGACGAAAATGTGGCTGAGTAACGCCGTGTGAAGAATATAGACTGGCGTTTGTTTAGTAACGTCGTGTGAAGAATATAGACTGGCGTTTGTTTGTTGCAGGAAGCCGCGTGCTGGTGACGCTCATCCACGGACTCCAAAGGCTTGGCAAGAGAAAAGGTGTGGCTGCCCTGTGTGTGGGAGGTGGCATGGGTATCGCCATCTGCGTGGAGCGAGAGGCCTAGAGGGCTCCATCCGCTGCTTCTGCGGTTACAGGACGTCTCAATCCCTGGACTGCACTAGCCAATCGCATACTCAACCTGGTGAGCGGACGGGCAGCTAGCTCGTCGTTCATGGTGCCGTATCTATGCTACTGACTCTCAGTATGTATTGGAACGGCTTGCGAGCTGCGCTTTCCCGCAACTAGTTGTGCGTGCGATCGTATAGTGTGAGCTCGGCATAACCCTGTGCTTCGTGTGTTGCCCGCACTAAACTTGTGTTTTGGAGGGTAACCGTCACGTTTTCTGTCTTCCGTGCGGGAAAGAATAGCTAGGTGTTCTTTGAAAGGTATGGTGAAAGCCGCACAACTTAAGATGTAGCAGCTATGTTATATTTGAAAGCGAGGTGCCTTCTAGCTCTATGGATCTTCTGCGCTCTGCCGGACGCAGGCGGCGCGTCTTTCGTAGATTAGCTCAGAGGTTTGTTGGTTATCTGCTGTAGCTACTTGCCATTGAAGGAGATTCTTTATATTATTGACTCGGAACTGCACGTGTATTATG
>LQNS02278125.1:1850016-1871006 GCA_001587735.2 Parhyale hawaiensis | reverse complement strand
GGCGGCGCGTCTTTCGTAGATTAGCTCAGAGGTTTGTTGGTTATCTGCTGTAGCTACTTGCCATTGAAGGAGATTCTTTATATTATTGACTCGGAACTGCACGTGTATTATGAACACTTACCGTTTTTGGTGGAGGGATTTTGTTTTTCTTTTTAAGGACAAGCAGAGCCCTGTAGTTTTAGTTGTCTCGGTTATATTTCATTGTTCCGCCTGCTCATCCGTGGAGTAGTTTGTTGCTCGCAGTTGTCGGTAATTTTAGTCTTTGAAGCCTCTTGTGTTGAAGCGTTGCTGTGGTGCTCCCCCTGAGTAACGTCTTCTTATTTTCGATCCTTTATTTATTAGCTTGCGTAGTATTGTTGCCCTATCGTATTTGTTTACTGAAACGGGACTGTAGAATTTTGCAATGCATGTAGGTAGTGTCTGAGCGAGTCAAACTACTTCCCTTGTTTTTTCTTCGATAAGAACGTTTCGTTACTACCGAAATTTGATGTGCCGGCAGTGTCCGTGCCTTGTGCAGATGGTTGTAGCGTGTTGGTTGTTCCTGTTGTGAGGTTATTTAATGGGAGTAGCAGCACCCATATGGCCGCATCTTGAGCTTATCTTCTCCTTCCTATCATTATTGTATTATGTTAACACTGCTTCTCATCGAGTATTATATTGTTGTAGCATTACTGGGTAGCGATGTTTTATGTTTATTTACCAACTATATTCTATAAGTCTGCTGAATTAGTGCCTTAAAGTATATTTCGCTTGTCGGAATGATGTGGTGGTCATGCATTTGAGCGAAACGGTCCGCAGCGCCTGTGAACCAACTTCCTTGTACTCGTGTGTAGCGCGGCAAATGTAGCCGCCTCTGCTTCACTTGCCAGGTCTATTGGATGCCTTAGGAACACCACAGACAGACTCACGCTGCTAAAGTTAAGAAAGAGATCTATGGCGCTGTGTGGTCAGTGCCACATAGCAGTAAGCAACACATCTTACAACATCTATTGACTGATTGCGCAACACGACACTTCCTACGAACGCAACACGACATTGCAGGGGTTCTAGATCTGTGGAGTTGCCTGGTGTCTGCCGTTGCCTACCGTAGGGACGCCGGTGTGCTGGGCCAGACAGACTTAGGGCAATTCAACTAGTGTCTCACAAAAGTGAGTTTACATAGCTCGGGTTGTTCCTCTGCTCTGTCGCTGAAGCGAGAAAAATATGTCTACACGTTTGTTTACTACATATTACAGATATTGCGACTACGGAGGTTATACAAAGTCTTTATGATAATGATATTTATTTGTACGGTGTCCAATTAGAGGAGCCGGTAAGCGGTATGTCGGAGTCATGCTACAGCCAGCAAGCTACAAGCAGCACCCGCTGATGCTCATATGAGTAATGCTCCTTGTGTTATGCCCCTTCCTCTGTCAAGCGGTAAATTATCTAGATACGTAATTATTAAGTATGATGAACTTTTATATTATGGTAAGATGAAGTTTTAAGTACTGTAGTGGTAGAGCTTCAATGAAGGTTAAACAGCAATAGTGTTTGAGGGACACGTTATCCCAGCAGATCAGCTGATTACCTTCAGTCCTGTGATGTTCTCAGTGCAGCTTGTGGCAATCGCCTGCTCATGTAGCTGTTTGCATATCAAGGCAATGAAACTTCAGGTTAGTACTTTACGTCACCCCTAGAATTATAATATTAATATTAATAAGAACACTGCAATCATTGTTACTTTTTAAGATACACAGGCTGTAACAGTTTGTGCATGTGCAATAAGTGCCTTCAGTCTCTTTGGGATGCTTGCTGCGGTCTATGTCATGCGCTAAGTGTTATTGAATGTCTTGCGAGATTTAGAGGGCTGCGTGTAATTTTTAGTTGCACTAAACTGATCAGATACATTCCGTCACGTGTGTGGTTCGTCTCTTGAGACGTACTTCTCATGGTTATATTGAGTTTCATTGATGTTATCCTTATAAGGAGAGGGATAGGACACCTACAAGGCAGACATGATCGCTTAGTGTCTTATTTTTTGTTCTGTTCATAAAGTTAGACTTGGTATGGCAACTTGCAGTGAGCTGGCAACGCCTGAACTCGCAATTGTTGCTTTATCTTAGCACAAGCTGTAGTGTTCGGTTAATGCCCCTCAATTTGACTATAAGGAACCTTATTTTGTTGTTACCATCGCCCAGCGTCGTTGGAAGAAGTTTTGAACAAACTCCAGCTCCAGCAGCAGTGTTGAGTGAAAAAGTGCAAAAAAGTAATAAAGAAGAAATCGAACTAAATTAAGTAGAAATGGTTAATTGGGTCACCCTGTGCACGGGCTGCCAATATTAGTTATAGTCAGACTACCTGAGTTAGCAATGTCTTTTTATTCTTGCTCAGGACCAATGTGTGCAGTAGATCTGCTGCAGTTCGACTCTTGCCACTAGACCATATATTCAGTGCAGACGGAAGATATTTGTCATGCGTCTTCCTCTGTGGTTTACACGATTAGCCTGGTTCTTCCTGGCGTGCAGCGTGTGTGTATATTGTGTATGGTTATCCGTATCCTTTCTTCACTGTGATGGCCTATCGTGTTTGAGCGTGACATTATACTTGGTAATAGTAACCTTAATATTGCACTAGCTTAGGAGTTTCCATGACCATGTTGCACTTGAGCAGTATTAGTTTTGTACTCTTAGCTCTATTTTGTACTGTATTTTGTTTTTGCAGTATTGTCACTGAGTTGTGAACAGGGCTGTGGACTCGGAGGCGTGACTCCGACTCCTGGACTTACTGTTTGTTCGACTTTGCTTGTTGGTATTCCTTAGAGTACAACTCCGACTCCTGGACATTCTCTCATTTAACGAGACCCTTTACTCTTGCCAACTACCCGTTATCAAAATACACTCATGGATGAAGCTGCAGAAAATATTATTTTGACATTTGCAGTGCCATCTAGTATCGTTTCGGACTTGAAAGTTTGCATCATATTTAAAACTAAAGCCAATTAGTATATATTTAGTAAACTTGGATACTCAGTCCTACACTCAGCACTAAAAAGATACGCATGGTTCATTATAAAAAAAGTATTTACTGACATTTGCAGTGTCGTCTTACGTTATATGCAGAATTTAGGAACTGAAATTTCGACATTTTACAACGATAATTAGCAATTAGCTATCAGCTATACACTACCACAAATAGACACATAGGTTAAACCGAAAAAACACCTGTTACATTTGCACCTATGTCTTCCAACCCCTGAGGGGGTATCAGATGGATCATAAGCTCTGAGGTTAGGTTCGTATACCCTTTGCTGTGGGGAGCAGCCAACGGGGACCGTCCTCGGCTTTTGAGGAGTCTCTTTCGCGCTCTCTTCTCTTTCTTCCATTTTCATGCTCGTGCTGATGCTGCTTTGTCTTTTCTTCTTCTGTTTTCCTGAATTATTGTTCCCATGCGCGTTGATCCTGTGTGAGAACACCGTCGTACATGGGTTCCAAGTTTCTATAGATTTGCTGCTTTTCCCATCGTATTACTCGCTTGAAACATACCTAGCACTTGTGTCTGGGGAAGCTTCAGTAACTTATATAATAATAATCTCTTATATTGTTTGCACCATGTGGCACCTAATATTTTTGGTGAATTTGTAAACTATAAAATATTACAATCAGACGTAAATAGTCTAATAAGGCAATCTTATTTCGATTTCGACTCCCAGCGACCTGTGAGCGTCCGGATTAGACTCTGCAATCCTGGTTGTCCGTGTGCTCGTTGCTGTGGGGGTGACGGAAGCGAGGTCCTCCCCTTCCCCAAAATTTATGGCAGTGATCGTTTTTTATTCGCTGTCGACATGGCTTTATCTTAGCATTTTGTTGAATGTCACCTTAGTCAATAAAGTTGGGTCATGTAGGGTGGGGACTACTGCCAAAAGTCTTAGTAAAAATTTCAGCCGTGATACAACCTCAAGCTTTTAGCATTTGTTGAAAGCTTTGCTGGTACTGTAATGGGTGCTCATCTCTATCTGCGCTGCCTAGTGACGGCGTTTAGTAAGTTGTCAGTTGATAAGTCTTGTCTTTTTATGTATAATTTTAGGAGTTTTTCATTCAACTCTACCAATTGAAAGGCCGCGTGTGTTGAAGTTTGTTTTGTCTAAGTGAAACTCCGGATTATCGTTAACTGGGGGGGAAAGTAACGCGAAATTACAACCAATTTTGATGGCTAAGGTGAAATTAGCTTAGGATATACTGTCTTTTACCCTAAAGTCCTGAGCAGTGCTGTTATTCCATACGAATAAAACCGACCAGTGCATTCCATGATTTTGTAAAATATCTTCAGTTGATAATTTGAAGAGAGATATCCACGTGTTAAGTGTGGACTACAGTGCAATAAAGTGAATGTAGCAACGGAAAGCTTTTTGTGGACAACTATAATGTGCTCTTCGCTCGTTCTGATGTGCGTATGTAACAGGTTCTTTGCGCAATGATCAAGCTTGCCCTGCTTAGTGCACGTGTTGCTGTATTTGAGCTCCGCAATGTTGTGTCTTTACCGGGAGTTTAAAATACTTTTCGTTGGAGTCCCCTTGTAGAAAAGACCAGGGGTGGTATTTTCTGATAACTTGAGTATAAAGTTTACAGTTTTGTGAAATATTCTGCTGTCCTGGCTCATATTTTTGTCTTTTTTATAAAGAAGTAGCTGAAGTTGCAGCAGATGGGTCGCAGGCGCTCGAGAGGCAGTGACTAAATCGCGTTCATGGTGTCAAAGAAGCCGAAGATGCAAACTCAGTATGTACTGCAAATCTTACAAAAGCGCGCAGTGCATACAGACTGAAATGGCTTTCTAGGCGTACTGAAGGCACGAAAGAATGTTTTCGATTACGGTACTCAACGTGTAATTCACCGCCAGTATGCGACAATTGTCGCTAGTTTCATTAACGTAGCACATAAAATCTCAGGGCTGCGATCTTAACATATGTACGATCGAAAGTTGTTATAACCTTAGGGCACTGTCGGATCATCCGCTATATAATAAAACAGTTTTTGGTCGCTTGCTCCCTTGCCTGCGTGCTGCAATGTTGGTCCGTCTCTCCGTCACGCTGATCAGAATTTAACTGGAGAAAATTAATCTACTGAAAAACGAGTTGAGACACCATAGAATTTCAGCACTTGGAGTAAGGAAGACAAATATAGCTTCTGAAGTATTGTGGTCTAAAGTGGAAAAATGCTGCATTATCTGAATCTCTCTTCACTTTCGAAACTAACTTGGATCTTTTTGATATCACGATGATGATCACGCACCCAAGGTTCCTGAGTGCCTTATCTGCTGGAGATGTTGCAGCTTGCCGCAGTTACTGCTGACGAGGTTAGTTTTGTAAAGTTAGGTAGGTTCTCTATTTTCCTCTTTCTGTCCCGTGAGGTGGGCTGTCGATCGAGATCGCCGACCTGGTACGCGGGACATCTCTAGTCTCTCTCGTGTGGAAGGACACAAAAGGGGCCGACCAATTGAGTGTCTCCTACTATACTTTGAGCCATGTTTCCCTGCCTGTAGTAGCGCACGGGGCCATCACGCCTACCCACTATACGGCATTTGAATACTGCGCAAGTAGTTTCTCTGTTGAAACGCCTGAATTGCGGCTACGGAGATTAAACAAAAAATATAATAATATGACGATGATTCTTCTGAGCGTGGTAGATGAAAAAGCGGTATAGAGTTTACTGTAAGACCTGATTATTTTCGAAGAATTCTTTTGACTAAACTATAATTACTTATTGCTGCTCAACGTTTGGCCCATTCCAAAATGGAAGTTCAGGCCTGAATGGATACGACCTATTCAACAGCAAAAATTATAGTTAAAACCGGAAAAACAAATGGCTCAATCACAAAGTTACTGCCGACATTTTTGACGGCTGGGCCCTCTAGTATCAATATATGATTGAGCCCAAACTGGTATACTTCAGTCCATATGTCAATGGACTCGTGGCCATAACTGCACGCTCTCCTTACCCGTAAGGTTAAGAGGTGCTGGAGAAAGCAGGCCCAGAAGTGATGTTACCTCCGATAAATGGTCAATTTATTACGCCTTGCTTCACGTGCACCGTTCCCATCGCCTAGAGCAGTGACTCTGTAGTATCAGCCTCTCTCATATTCATTCAGTTCTCTGTTCTTCAATAATGTCAAGTTCCATGTAAGGCGATTCAAGCGAATCTGAATACTTCCTTGCCGTTACTGTTGTTTTTTGAGTTCAGCGTGAGGCCGCCGTGCCACTATCTGCGGCATGTAAGATGCATGCCCCTAGTACCACTTTTATGCAAGAGTTGACACACTCCACAAGTTACGCAGGAGACAGCCTTCACTCGCTTAGATTTGCTCCATTTGGTGAAAAACATCGTTAGCAAAGGTCACTTTGTATTTTACGCTTCGTGATTTTGAAAACTTTTCACTTGCAGTAAGGCTTACTAGCGTCGTGGTTCATTAATTTTAGTTATAGGGGCGCTTTATATGTTCTCTCGTAACACGTAGGGCGGTTAACTCGCTGGTTCCTCGCTCTGATATCTTCCAGCATTGCATTCTGTAGATATAAGTTGGGTCAGTTTCAGATCTGCCGGCTCTGTTCCGGTAACTCTTGCATGTTTGGGACCGGTTGACATGTTGTAGATTTCTAAGTGCTGCACCTTCGTTCATAGTTCTCGATTATATGATTACAATTTGTCTTTGTTATATTGTTTATTAAAGGAATCGCTTTGATGGACATGTGTGTATTCTACCCTAAACGAAAGGGCATACAAAATGAACCAGTCATGCTCAGTAATTCAAATTTATTTTGTTTTGACAGGACTGATAAAAGGTTATTCGCTAATGTAATATAATATCAGTCTATGATATATCAATGTGGAATACGTGAAGATGTTGATAGCAGCAGTTGATCGCTCCAGTACAGGGGAGCAAGATTCAAACACGCGACAAGCGCAGTCCAGCAGACCACAGGCAGTGGCGGTAAAGAGACTTGTCTCTCGTCCCTCTGCCCTCGCGTGATGACGTCACAGTACTTTACGGCGCAGTCTCAAGACTAACTATAGTGATACAAGAAGCGGAAGGATGTCCAGCAAGTCACAAAGATATCAAGGACAATAAAATCAAGCTTGAACTGATAATACTACTACCATCAAGTCCAGAATATTGCCGTTATGGAATCGCGAAATGATTCACAAATAAACCTTATGTCAACAATCGAAGTTCAGGACAAATGACAATCGCCAGAGCAATGGCTACATCACCAGGAGAAGAGTAATGAAGCACTGCAAACATTCACTCAAGTACCAGGAGATTCTGGCTTGTCCAGAGTCTGCTCGAATCAACTTTCTCTCAGCAATCGTGTCATCTAATCCCAGAGTGAAAACCCAGCACCGAGTTCAAAACATGTCACGCAGGTGAGTTTTACAACCCAACCAGCTATCATTCACACAAAACCATAACAGAGAGTTTTAGTAAACAGTTCAATAGGAAGAACTATTACTTAATTTAATTTCCATCATGGGAGTAGCACAAAATCAACACTATGACCATCAACAAATACAGGGCCAAACTAAAAGAACAAAAGAGTAAAGATGTGCAGAAGGTAACTAGTATCGCAAGAAACGTAGTCCAAAAATCCCATTTATAGGCATCCATTAATATAGATGTTGAGCGAACACGTAGAGCTTCCTCACCTCGCGTCAGAAAACACATTCGTATGACTTTACTCGTGTCTAGCATAAGACTACTTATAGCTCCGCGGAGAGAAAGCGTAAGCGCAGCTTTTAGAACTTGAGAGTTACGACACCGAAGGTGGGAAGCTGCGGGCGTGTTAGCTGCAGCATCGGCTGTCAGTTGCACCTGCAGGGAGGCCAGCGGCACACGAACGGCGGTCATGGGTTCGGTGCCGGTCACGAAGCACCTCGACACTCGTCCTGCCAACGCCCTACAAGTCTGTTNGCTGCAGCATCGGCTGTCAGTTGCACCTGCAGGGAGGCCAGCGGCACACGAACGGCGGTCATGGGTTCGGTGCCGGTCACGAAGCACCTCGACACTCGTCCTGCCAACGCCCTACAAGTCTGTTGGTGTAAAAATTCGTCTTAGTACATCAACAACACTTAAGCTACGTAGTGCTTACATCAAGTGATTACTATTATTATATTCCTAGTTTAAGCTTCCCTACCCACAGAGTACACCGCACAAAAAAAAAAAAGGAAGAAAGAAGGGACAAAGAATGTCAAGAGAAACGTGGAACCCAGGCGCGAGTCAACGCGCATGGGAACAGTAAGTCGGGAAAGAAGAATAGTAGTAGTAGTAGAGGTTTTACTAGCGCTTCGGTGGCACAATGCCCATATCGCGCCGAACTATTCCTGTGGTTATCCTCAGGCTCGTGCGCCGCCAGGGCGCGAAGTATGTCTCATTTTACATTAATAGGAAGTATTAAGGAGGGACTAATATTAATTTTATATAAAGTATATGTATTTAGCAAACAAGGGGATAATGTCATAGTTGGTGGAGGTAACTATCGTGAAGGGTTCATCACAGTTTATTGTAGAGGTCACATCTAATAAGGAAGGTCTAAAGGGCATCTCTGTTGAATTGGCCACGGGGCCCCTCAGCCAGCATTCCTCGGAGTATGGAGTCTGTATCCTGTCCATAAAGGTCCCGATAACAGTCCCTCCGCTCGTTGGAGAAGGTACGGCACTCGGCCATCATATGTAAGACGGTGAGAGGTACGACGCAATCGTCGCAATAGGGCTGCGGGAGCCCCATTCGTAAATAGTCATGAGTAAGTCTCTTGTGCCCAATACGCAGGCGGCACAGTATAACGTCCATTCGGCGGTCGTCGCTATTGGATGAGTGCCACTGTCGGATGGTTTCTTTTATTTTTCGTAATTTGTTGTTTCTCTGGGCCAGCCACTGGGACTGCCATAGTTCGCGCAGGTTTCGCTTGATTAGCGGGTAATAGTCTCGGCAGGGGACTGCACGGCTTGCCATAGGCAATTCCGTCAGGGCCACCTGCCTCNCAGTTGCACCTGCAGGGAGGCCAGCGGCACACGAACGGCGGTCATGGGTTCGGTGCCGGTCACGAAGCACCTCGACACTCGTCCTGCCAACGCCCTACAAGTCTGTTGGTGTTAAAATTCGTCTTAGTACATCAACAACACTTAAGCTACGTAGTGCTTACATCAAGTGAATACTATTATTATATTCCTAGTTTAAGCCTCCCTACCCACAGAGTACACTGTGCACAAAAAAGAGGAAGAAAGAAGGGACAAAGAATGTCAAGAGAAACGTGAAACCCAGGCGCGAGTCAACGCGCATGGGAACAGCAAGTCGGGAAAGAAGAGGAAGAGTAGTAGTAGAGGTTTTACTAGCGCTTCGGTGGCACAATGCCCATATCGCGCCGAACTATTCCTGTGGTTTTCCATAGGCTCGTGCGCCGCCAGGGCGCGAAGTATGTCTCATTTTACATTAATATGAAGTATTAAGGAGCGACTAATATTAGTTTTACATAAAGTAGCTATATGTATTTAGCAAACAAAGGGACAATGTCATAGTTGGTGGTGGTATCTATCGTGATGGGTTCATCACAGTTTATTATAGGGCTGCGGGAGCCCCATTCGTAAATAGTCATGAGTAAGTCTCGTGTGCCCAAAACGCAGGCGGCACAGTACAACGTCCTTTCTTCGATTTTTCGTAATTTATTGTTTCTCTGGGCCAGCCAGTGGGATTGCCATAGTTTGCGCAGGTTTCGCTTGATTAGCGGGTAATAGTCTCGGCAGGGGACTGCACGGGTTGCCATAGGCAATTCCGACAGGGCCACCTGCCTCGACTCTTTATCAGCGAGCTCGTTGCCCGCAACGTCGACATGGCCAGGCACCCAAAAGATACACACTGTCTTTCCAGCGCGTAGCAACCAATTGTTGTACCAAGGTAACTATTCGGGTAATGACGGGGTGGATGCTGTCGTATGCTCGGATGGTTTGTACTACACTCAATGAGTCGGAGAATATTGTAAAGTTCCTTTCATCGTTGTCTCCAATGAGCAACGCCGTGTGCACGCCAAACAACTCGGCGGTGAAAGTCGAGGTCTCCGGTAATAGCCGGCATGCTCTAGTTTCACCAGTCGTAGTGGTTGCGCATCCACCTCTGTCTTCCGTCTTAGAGCCATCAGTATAGATGTGGACAGAGTCGCCGTGTTGGTCTCTCACGTGCTCCGTGAAGAGTGTTTTTAGTAAGAGGGGATGTGAGTCTTTCTTTTTTGTGGATTGCGTGCCGGGGCGAGTTTGTGTCAATAGCTGTGCGCAGCGCTCCGTGCACTCGCGCGAGTGCGTGCGTTTGTACATACGTATAATGACTGGACGCCTTACCTGCTTGTGCTGTGCTGCTCTCTCTCTGACTATCACACATCCCTGCGTCTCCCTCTTTACAATTGCCAGATACTGCCATTCTAGACAGACACCATTCTTTATCAAAACGATGAGTTTATTTAGATGAATAGCATACAATACTAAATTTTGTATGGTTATATATTTCTGTCGTAAGTTTCTTCACGATAATTAGAGAGAGTGCGATTGGTACTTGATTCTATAGCGGGAACATAAAATGATATTAAATAGCCGTGTGGGACTGAACCAACTAATGGATCAGTAGCCCAAACAAGGAAACGTATCGCTTTCGAAACTGTTAATTTCTTTTCACAATACTGTAGTTCGATCCATTCTATTTCGAAAAGACAAGTTTGTATAGATAAAAAACATACAATACTACAAGTTATATAATTATATATTGCTGTCTTAAGTGTCTTCTCGATAAGTTGAGAAATTTTAGCATTAGGCTAGCTTTCATTGGTATGCATGTTTAGGCTTTTTTGCTGGAAATGCTGTAGTGTCTGTATGTTGTCATGGCTACGTCAAGTATTTTGGCGCCAACTGCTTGAATATATTGCAACACTCCTCACGCAGCAGGGATGTCAACTTAGCTATTTTCTAGCTAGATCTAGCTAATTCTTACCACGTCTAGCTAAGAAAAATTGCATCTAGCGTATAGCTATAAATCTAGCTTTTAAATTATTCCATTCAGCTATTTCATAGCGATTTTTACATTTGCTCCTTAAATGCCTCATTGACTAGTATTTAAAGCATATCAATAGCTAAATAAGTCTCTACGCATTCACTTCACAGCATCAATTAACGTTCAACGAAAATAAACGAGTTGAGTACTCGTTTCGAACGCATTAACCAGCGAATGTTTCGTTTGGCGGTCGTTCAAGGCGTGTTCCCTTGGCACGCAGTAAGTTCAGTCGGTAGCGTTTTCGATAGGGAGGAGCACCGTATGCACTTTAGTGTTTAATGCTTTTTAGTTAATTAAAATTGTCTTTTCGTTGAAGGATGGTCTGTAGAATAGCGGTATATGGCAATTTCAGAGAGGTAACGGCGTCCTTTCATTACATTGTACGTATGCACGAACGCACTCGCTCGGAGTGCTGCCAAGGCCACCTAGAAAACATTGTATAGGTGGCCTTGGTGCTCGATCGTACGCAGAAAGCAATTGAGGAGAAAGCTGTGGTTTTTGGCACCTTCTGTTCTGATGAATGGAGCAAATCTAGAGTATTATATAACAGTTCTAGTGTTGAAGCCCGCTCAGATAATGAAGTGTCTTCAGAAGTATCTTGCAGGGGAGAGTCAATGATGTGTTTACTACTGAAGACACAGGATCCTGTGTGGAAACTTCTTGCTCCATATCAGCAGCTTTACGCGGACATTTCCCAAGGGTATATATGCAATCGCAGTTACTTTTTGTCGTCTTGAAATCCTCAAAGAATCCTTCCGCTGACACCTTTTCTTCTCCAACTGCTACAACAGCCGCTGATATCTACGCTGCGAAGGGCAGTTGCAGAAGTTCAGTGGAAGACGCAAAGCGCTGGACTGCGAGCATGCAACTGTTTGTTCAGTCCCACACGGCTTTATAGTATTATTTTATACTCCTGCAATCGAATTAAATACCAATCGCATTCTCTCTAATTACGACACTTACGACAGCAACATATATCCATATAACTTTTACTACTGTATGCTTTTCATCTAAATAAACTCATTTCGACAAAGAATGGCCTCTAGAATAGAGGTTTCTGGCAACTATAAAGAGGGAGACGCAGGGATGTGTAACAGACAAAAGCAGGTAAGAGCATCCAGTCATTATACGCACTCGCTCGGGTGCACGGGGTGCTGCGCCCAGCTATTGGCACAAACGCTGCCGGCGTGCACTATCGTCTCTCACGACGATTTTGCGTTCACGTAAGCTTTCCTACGCGCGCCACCACGAAAATAAACACTACCTAGGCTAACCTAACCTAATCCAACTTAATCAGCGATACAGCGAGCAGCGCGGCGTACCAACTTGAACGCCGGTCACGCGCACACGATCTGCGTACACAAACACGCACACATCTCCGTCGTGAGAGACGATAGCGCTGCCGGGGCCTGACGGCTCTCCACCAGTCTCCTGGCCTCGCCGTAGCTAACGTGCTCCCTGGCCTGGATAGTCAGGACCTCTTGTTCATATTTGTAAACACTGCAAGTTGGTGAGTTTGCTGGGTGTGGTTTACTGCAGTTGGCACACCTGTTTGGTGCGGTACATGGTTGTTGGTGTTGGGGTCTTGAACAATTTTTCCATATTGGGGTTGTTTTACGACACGTTTTTGCTCCGTGTCCGTATTGTTGGCACTTGAAGCAGCGGCGGGGGCGGGGATTATAGAGCCGCACTGGGCACTTCACCCAGCCAACTTCCACTGCTGGTGGGAGGACATGAGCGGACATGGGAGTATCAATGTCTCTACCATTTTCCTTTTTCTCCACCCTATAAACGCTCCTCACTCCGGACTCTGAGAAGGCTCGCAGGAGATCCCCATTTGTGTACTTTGGTTTATTTAGGAACCAGATCGTGCCATTAATTTGGTTGAGGCGATCATTAGGAGCGGCGGAGACCTCAACTCCCCCTAGCGTCCTCACACTCGTCATCGCTCTAGACTGCTGCTCGCTCTTCACTTCGACCAGGAGTGTGGCGGCCCTCGTCTCCGTGACTTTGGCAGGCTTGCCTCCCAGCGTCCGCTGCAGGCCGCTGTAAGCTCTTATGATATCTATACCACTGATGTTGTCTCCCTTTTTGGTGGAGATATTAAAGAAACGTTTGAAGTTTCTCTGCGCCCCCTGCCCAAACGGGAAACTGGACTCATGGTCCCATCCCAATTGTCTACGCTCTCGCCGCCGCGACCGGCGTCGGCGTCTACCGCCAACCCTTACGCCAGTGCGTCCGGGAGGCTGGTACGGCAACATCTTATATTCAACTCTTCCGTGGACAGAGCTCGGCGCAGTGCCCGCACCCACACTCGCAGCTGATTGCCGTAACGGGGCCGGCTCCGGCGTCGCGGTGTCGTGGTTCACGTCCAAGTCCATTGGGGGGGGGGGGCCGATCCGTCATTCAGAGGCAGAAAAGAGGGGGGACAGCGAAGAAGGGTCCGCCCCTCCACGCGGACGGCTGACCTCTCTTTAATCAGTAGATCAGAAACACAAAAAAAAATAAAATAAAAAAAAAAAACCACGGTCCGGTAAGACCGGGCGCTGACTGCGTTGGTTCTACCTAAATTTCAGATTGTGATGGAAAAGGAAAAATATCTCTGAAGTAATAAAAAAAAGATGTCAAGTAGGTAATACTAACGGTACCACCATGAGAAGGTGCAGATCACCTTGAATACAATTACACTAATTGTATCACAGAGATCAAATCCTTGTCACTAGTAGCAAGACGTCCCTTCACCAAAGATAACAAAACACTTATAGCTTTACTGGTGAGGAAAAGGCTCGTTTTTTTGACCCGGAACATAAAGAGTCGACAAAAGAAACTTTGAGACGTTCAGGTCGAGGTGCTAGAGCTATTCGACGTCTGGTCGTCACAGCACGTGGCCTCCCACCCAACGTTGCACCACCTCCAAAACCTGTTCTTGGAAGGCCTACAAAGACCTTAGATCTAAGTCTACTGACAACATCCTACGACGTGAATCACTCAAGAGGTTAGTTGAAGCGATCAGGAAGAATGTCTTCTAATTTCTAAAACCGCATATTCTCCACAAATGCTTGAAGAGCTCCGAGAAGGCAAAACGTAAGCAGACTGAGCTGCCAGATAGCGGAGTTACCAGATTTACAATAATAATAATCACATGCCTCACACCGGGGGGAAACACAAAAAGATCACAGTGCTTTTCAGCATTAGGGAGCGCTCTATACTTTTTGCATATAGCTAGCTACTGGATGAAGTACGACGGTAGCTATATTAATATTTGGGCAGTGTGGCACATTTCGGACAGGGTGAATAAAAAATCCAAAATATTACCGCAAAATAAAAAAAAAAAATTAACTAAAGAAAGAAACAGACTACAGTAGCGGTTTTACTCACTGTCTATCTGGTGAGGATGTTTGGGGCGGTGCAGCGGTGATAGTGACGAGAAGCCGGGAGGAGGAGAGGTGGGATGCCACACAGAAGCACTGGTCTGTTGCTGCTGACGGAGCTGTTGTTGCTGAAGAGCGGCTAACTGCTGCTGCTGAAGCAGTGTAGCCGCCTGCTGCTGGGAGTTGAGTGAAGTAGGAAGTCCGGTGGCGCTGCCAAGGTGTTGCTGGGGAGCCAGTGAGGAGCTGCTCGATGTTTGCTGCTGTTGCTGGGAGGGAAGCAAAGAAGACCAAGGGGTAGTGCCGGCACCGTCTATCAAGCGCAGCCACTCGGGAGGAGAGTCAGAGCGGGAGTCTGTCAACTGGCCAGAAGACACAATAGCAGGATCTAGCGCCGTCAGGTCAGGCGCACCGTTGTTGCCCGTGCTGCCATTCCAACCTGGTACAAGAGAATTAACATACGGTCACATCTCAGGATGCACTGGGCTCGCGTGATTTCACATAACTGAAATAAATGACTTCAAAATCCACAACAGCATTCTTCGTTACTCAAGTAGCTATAGCATTATCGATACCTCCCAGGAAAGCGGACAGTATGTGGTAATAGATTAACTGACTCTGCAATACAATAACTAATTAAAACTTTGAGCACTAAAGTGCCCAGTTTTGGCTTAACGAGAATGACTTTGAAGACTGCAGCATACGGCCTTACCTTTCTGGGCGTTGTGGAGAGCTAACTGATGCAGGAGCGACTGCTGGGGGAGTTGTTGGTTCTGTGGCTGACTAAAGTTGAACAAGTTGGATAGTATATTGTTGCCAGAGTTGACAGTAGATGGCTGCTGTTGAGGCGGCGGGGGTGGCGGCGGCTGCTGCTGCTGTTGCTGCGGCGCCGAAGGTATATTGAGGCCAGGGAAACCATTGAGAGCGTTAAGTGAGGAGAGAGACGTTTGCTGCTGCTGCTGCTGGGGAGCGCTGTTCAGGCCACCAAAGTTCAGGTTTGTGTTAAGGCCCGAGCCTGGACCATTGTTAACAGAGCTTAAGGTCACTAGAGGACTGATGGAAGTGAGGCCATTGATGGTACTATAGGAGCTGGCACTCTGATTCACGACATTAAGACAGTTTGCAGAAGAGTTAAGAACATTCAGACCGTTCATTCTGTTGAGAGAAATGGATGACAGGGAGCGCAAGTCACTGTCCAAATCTTTCATTGAGAAAGGATCCTGTTTGGGCAGGGACAGACCTGGAGGAGGGCCGGGCTGCTGCTGTTGCTGAGGCAGAGGAAGTGCCGAGGAGGCGTCCAAGGCAGCTAACAGGGCATTGCCATTGCCGCCGGCGCCTCCCACCCCAGCACGGGAGTCTAACCCTTGCTGCTGCCCAGGTAGACTATTGAGTATGCCTAACCCTGGCGGCGGACCCGTGGGTATACGACTGTTAGATACTAAACCATTAAGTTGGAGAGGTTGGGCTGAAAGAGAACTAGCACCTACAGAAGACGTCTTAATGCCAGAAAGTAATGGCAAGAGTTTGCTCATTTCCACTCTCTGCTGCGGAGTAAGATTATTTGACACGTTAGGAAGAGAAGTGACACCATTAAAACCTGGCGGTGGCAGTCTCGCAGCATTGACGACACCCATACCTGCCGCCCCTGCTGTGCTACCTAAGAATGTTTCAAGCGCAGCTGGGTTGCTCTGTAAGTCTGTTTGCTGTAATTGTTGGTGGTGTAATTGGTGGAATGACTGCCGCTGTTGCTGTTGCTGCTGTAGCTGTTGCCGTTGCTGCTGTTGCTGTTCCTTCTGCTTTTCTATAATAATTTCCTGAGCGAGAGCTTTGTTGGTCTCTTCGAAAGGATCAAAGCCCAACTCGTCGTCTATGCTCTCCATGGGCTTAGGTGTGTGGCTCCAAATATCGGCGACGTTGGGGCGAACTGCTTCCACCGACTCGCAGCGCTGGTTACAGGCATCGCCCAGCTCCCAGTCACCTGGAGACCAAACACCTTCTTAATACAAGAGTCGATTAACAGAGAATTGTTTGCTGGCGTTGCAGTCAAGACGCCGTCCCGCACCCACTACAATGTTAGCTATGTGCTCTACAGGACGCGGTTAACCATTGTTAGGTCCCTGACTTCACCCTACAGCGTACACTGCACTATAAAGAGAGCATGAAAAGAACACGTAGCATGTCAAGCAAAATGAAGAACCAGTTAAGAGAATACACAACTGGTGAAGAAGAAAAAAAACGGGAGAAAAGGGAATCAGTAGGAGCATGAAAAGCAAAGATAGGTAGAAAGCGCAAGAGATCAGATGACAAGACCTGAAGCAGAGGTACTATACGGTATTCGGCCGGGTGTTACTCCTCTCGACCCCAAAAAAAAAAGACAAACCTAAATAAAGGAGGAGGAGGAGGAGTCAAACGCGATATTAGCAATGATAGTAGCAGAGAATAGGTACAGATATATGTGATGCAATAGATGAAAATAAGTGTAAAGACCTGTGTTAGGTACCATATAAGCGAACTTCCTATTAATTTCTAAAAATATATGCAAAGAAAGTGTAGTAATTATCCTTCACAAAGGTATTAAGTGAACGTTTGATGGGAGATATTGATAAAACAAAATGTGTTCTTGCATAGCAAGTGAAACAAACAACAGAGAGCGTTACTAACATGACCACACGCTGTTGTCTGGAGGCTGCTGGTACCTGAGTTGTAGCAAACGTTGAGCGGTGGCAATAAAAGGCTAAGAACAACATATAAATGAGTAAGTTTAACCACCGTAACCACTACATGAGTGATTCCAAGAGTGATACTGGGTATTCTCGGTAATTCCCACCTAAATATTGATAAGATAAAGTACATCCGGGCTCTGCATGGTCGTAATATGTAACCACTAAGGTCCTGAAGAACTTAGCCATCAACGCCTTTGCTACACAAGATGCCACAATCAAATGAAATGCTAGCACATCTGGCAAACATAGAGCACCTCACCTGGTACGATGGATGGAGCACTTATTGGCTGTGGCGAGTCTCGACTATCTACTACGTTATTCAATGAAGTTATAATGTCGGCGAAGAAAGGATCGCCAGTGGGATCAGCAGGTGGAGAGGCTCTGGATGCATCAGGCACCTCACTCGAATGCTCTGCAGTGCTAGAAGTGGCAGTAGCAGCAGCAGCTACTACAACACTATTGGTGACCGCCTCAGTCGGCTGCTCAGTATTGGTGTGAGTAGTATCCCTCTCGTTCTTCTCACTACTTTCGCTTCTCTTTGGCGTTATTTCATCACACTCTTTCTCGTCTTGGGAATTTGTTTTCTGCAAGTTTTCTTGATTTTTCTTGTTATTTAGTTGATTAGTGGAGTTACTATTATTCTCGTGATTATAACCATTAGAGTTTTCGCTATTGCTAGGTGGCTGTTGTTTGTGCGGTTGCTGTTGGGGTTGCTGTGCATCTTTAGATTTATTATTGGGAGACTGAGATTTTTGTCTCTTCTGAGACTGTGAAGTGACAGGTGAGCGAGAGGGCTGTTTGTGTTTGGCGGGTGTGGTGGTATCGGGAGAGGAGGACGTCGGTGGTGTGGTTGAGAGCACAGAACTGAGGGACGAGGTTGTGCTTTCTGTAGACGCTGTACTGGAGGGACAAGGACTAGCACGAGCTGCAGTAGAGCGGCCGCTGCTACTGCTGCTGCTACTACTGTCCTCATTGCGAGTCCTGCAAAAAAAAAAAAAGCAATGACCTTAACGCCACTAGCAGAGTATCTAGTCTGTATATATTATCTAAAAGTTAGATACACCGTCGTCCTTGATTCCCATGAAGTGGACAGTGTTACAACGCAAAAAAGTAGATGGTGCATACGTTAAGCATACGTTAAGCAGTATCCAACTCGCGCATTCAACACACACCTCCCAAAGAGCCAATATTATTGTTATTATAGTCATATTTTTACCACCGTATCCACTCGATGAGTGATCCGTACAGTGTAGACTGTCTTTCTGCATAGCTCAGTAGGAATATTTTATCTCGGCATTCCTGCCGGAAAAACTCGGTTGGCTCTGTGCGCTACTACTGGCGGGAAAAAAGGCGCAAAGTATAGCAGGAGACACTCAAGTGGTCGGCCCCTTTTGTGTCCTTCCACCCGAGAGACTAGAGATGTCCCGCACACCAGGTCTGCTATCTCGATCGACAGCCCACCTCACGGGGCAGAAAGAGGAAAGTAGAGAACCTACCTAACTTTATAATACTAACCTCGTCAGCAGGAACTGCAACATCTCCTGCGGATAAGACACTCGGCAACCTTGGGTGCGTGATGCCCAAACATATTGTGGCAGGGAAAGAGCCCGCCACAATATGCCCCTGAGGGCCCAAAGAGCTAATAAAGGCTGAGTAAATTACAAAGAGCAACACACATTCTCTCACTGACCTTCTGCCTGTATTTTGGTGATCTCTAGTGGGTGTATTGCGAGGTGATGATGAAGCCACGCCGTTAGCAGACCCATTGGTCACCACACCACTATTGTTGTGTTTTCTACTTTTCTTGCTCGGCATCGTGGTGCCACTACTATTGCTGTTGACCGAGTTCTGACTGCCTGTTGCTGACGACACGCCGCTGCTGCTGCCACTGCCTCCTGAGTCTTTGCTGCCGCCCAGGTGCAGTGATGGCCAGCCCTCCCCTGGACTGATGACGATCGAATCCAGGGGCTGGATGCCCGCCGTGTAACTGCTGCCGTTCGAACAGCTGCCGTTACTTACACCAGACGAGCGATTGCTGAGCGTTCTATTGTTACCACCGCCACTATTAGACTCGGAGAGGCTGTCTTTGTGGACGCGCCGGCTGCTGCCACTCGAGTGAGGAGCCTCGCTGCAGTTCGAACCACTACCACCAGGGCTGCAAGGCCAAATGACCAGTTGAGTATTGTGTGCATCATGCAAACGCAGCACTGGCACACAGCGCAAATTTACCACTTGCACACAGCCAGTACAATTAGAATACAGACAGTAATATTACACAGTATAAAACATTATTAGAAAGTTGTGTTAAAACAGTGCGGGGGAAGGGGAAGAAACCTAAAAAAAAGTGTGACGTGCCCACGCCCTTCAAATACCGAAATGTAAAATAAGGACAGTCCTGATAAAAATAATTAGGAAAAAAATGAAAATTGCATGCAGTAATGTGGTCATTCACGCCATAAAGAAGAAGAATTATCACCTACGCCAAGGAGGTGACAGGCGTGTTCGAGTTTGTGTGTTCGTCTCTCTTTCTGTCTGTCACCAAAATAACTCAAAAATTTCTGGACGGATCATTACGAAATTAACAGAGATTGCCAGGGATGTTAGTAAAAACAGATGATGAACTTTTGGTGAAGATCCATGCAACCATTTGTTTGCTTGCCTACCGCTTTTTGCTAGGTAGTATAACTCGAAAGGTACTGACGAATCTTTATGCAATTTACAGGAATTGTTACGTTGTCTCCACGTTTGTTTTTGTTTATCGGTAACAAAATTTCAAAAGTTATGAACGGACCTTCATGAAAGTTGTACGAATTGTAAGTAATGTTCATGGACACATAGCTAAGACGAAATTTTTGGAGATGATTGGTTTGTCCATTTGTGTGTTTGACTAAGGTTTGTCAAAGCATAACTGACAAAGTTATGGACAGATATTCAAAAAAGTTGCAGAAACGGTTATTACTGTCAAGAGGCACAAATGACCTAATTTTCGCGATGATAAAAATAGAACCTGGCTCGTTTTATGACAAATTTGACTTTGTCGTAACACTACTTTGCTTGGCAGAGGTGCGGTATGGGCTCTCGCAGAGCTCTACTAATATGGAATAGCTACCTGCAAGTCTGCACTTCACCACAATAGCGACATAACACAGGGAGAACAAGGGACATATAGTATGTCGACATAAACGTGAAATCCAGGCACAAAGGTGTTCCCACACAGGATTAAAGTAGCTACATGGGAAAAGCAAGTCAGGAAAGAAGAGGAAAGTAAGAACAGTTAGAGTAGGAAATTGGAAGGGAGCAAAATAGGATGGAAAGACAAACGTCCCGAAGATCTAGCTAATGACTGAAGTAACAGCGTATGGTCTACCTGGGACCGCTGCTCCCCATAAGATAGGATGAGCGACCCTAACCAACGTAACCCTAGGGCCCATCCTATGCTCCCTGAGGGGAGTAGGTAGAATAAGGAAACTAAATAAGCTGCCAAGGAGTAATGACTCTCCTCTCGAGCTATGTCATCATTGATGTGTAGCAAAAGTCAATTATAAACAAATATACCTATATGTAGAAACCATGACAACAAAGCAAGGTATCAACATCTGTAAAAAAAAAAAAAATAGTCACCAAGTAACAAAACCAAGCTTCAACAGCACACATGTAGTGTTCAGTGTAAGCACAGACTTAACCACAGATCACACTCGTAGTTCACTAGGTACTTACCCATTTTTACTTGAACTGGAACCTAAATAAAGTTCTTGTAATTTCCTTTCAAATTCTTGGTGCTTCCCCTGTTGCATTTCCTCTTTAGTAAAGCTAGCCTCTTCGTCACCTGCGGAGAGACAAA
>LQNS02278125.1:1705726-1723634 GCA_001587735.2 Parhyale hawaiensis | reverse complement strand
GAGCGTGAAAGGGGACTGGGTGGAGAGGCTGCTTAATAATGGTCTTAGGTCTTGTGCGCAAGCCTTCTTCCAAAGTAGCGGTCTCGGAAGCCGCTGCAACGAGTAGCATTTCTCCGAGGACATGGTGTCCAGCACCACTCAAGTTAACACCATCGGGTAAAAATAATTTCCAGTCGTCATCAAACGAAGGCAGTAGGTCAATAAATTTGAGCCCATTTTCCTCTGCCTCTCTTTTAATTTGCCCGTTGATGTAGCGGATCCTAGAGTATAGATATCTTGTGGTTCTGGCGCGAGTTGGGCAACGACCCTGAAGCATCAGTTATCATTGGCATACTATATCAGGTAGCTACTACATCTAATTAAGAATAGTTCCACACTGCTGCCCCTACGTCCGCACCACAACTTGCAGGGTTGTTTGATATGTGCCTACATCAGAAACAAGAAACTGGTCTATGTCGCCAGAGAGCGTGGGACATCAGTTTAGAATTCGGGTAAAACGTGCAGCTCCTACGCGCATGTTTGGGGCAGAACAATGTGAACACTACTATAGCCTGACCATTTTATGAAGGCAGTTCGGTCGTGGTAAAATTTCTCTACAGCGGTGCCAATTCTTTGGGTATTGCTGAAATTTCTGTATAGACAGGTAGTGGGCGGGGCTAAGACATGGGCTGAACAAATTCTCAGAAATACCCATAGAATCGGCATATAGAGGAATTTGACCACGACCGAACTGCCTTGGTAAAATGGTTAGACTATAAATGACGGCAACAGCCAAAATTTCAAAGTTTTTGTGGGTCGACGAAGTAATCAATATAGTACTGTGTAAATACATAGTAATAGTAGTATTCGCCTTAGTTAGCCACCGCGATGTGTGAATACGTACTTCGAGTGCTTTGCTCTCAATGTGAAGAGATGATATGGTCTGACTATGTCGTGCGGCATCTGAAGTAGAATTCAATGTAGATGTAAAAATATTCAGTGCAACCGCCGTGTATTTTCCAACAACTGCATCGGAGACGGTGAAATGTATGCTGCTGCAACAGCCGTGGAATTTTCAGCCCACTGCATTTAGTGATGAAGTAGAATGTTAATACGACCACCCTGAACTGCAACACCTGCGTCTGGTACGGTGGAGTTGCGAACACTACTTATCATCTAATAGCTACCTAGTTTGCGCAAAAGCCGAACCTTGAAGGTATCTGACAAATATATGCACCTCCAGGACCAGAATAAAAAAATACATTTTCGTTGCACATATACTATGTTTTAAACGTTTTAGTAGATCATCAACTAATTATAAACGGACACATAACAGTATCGCATTTTAATAATGCTATGCAAAAGAAAAGGCTTAAGCAGTATCACAGACGAGGTAATGGCCCATGCGTGCAGACATACGACTCTCAGTGCGCATTGAGACTAGTTGCTCAGTAAAGTAATAAAAAAAAACTTATTCAGTTGAATACGTGATGACTGAGGCCCCAACAGCACCTGGGAACTGCTGCACACACGGAGCCTGGTGGATTAGTCGTATGGACGCCGCCGGGAATGCATGCGTTGGAACTTACAGCAGTTCTGCGTATTTTTCCAAGCAAGTTGTGTCTTATGAAACTGAGCGCACTAGCAGAGGTGCCGTCATGTGTTGGTACCGTAACGTTCTCTTTTTCCCTAGCGCGAGGGATCCTCCTCAGTGAAGGACAGGGTAGAAGAGGTGTATGGGGCTACGGTTATACCAGAAATTATATTGTTACATACAAGAGGCACGTGGAACACACAACTCGCAGTCTGTGGTCACTAAAGAGTCCATATCACACTGCAAAAGGCGCACTAGGGCTTTAAATAGAAATTCTTCAACAGCCTAAGAGCTGGAGAACCTTTCATTTATTTGTCTGCGACCCTCGTTTAATAGCAGTAGTACAAACTTACTAGCGCATCAGGGACACAATGTCTATATCGCACCGAACTATTGTGGTTTAACACACACTCGTGTGCCACTAGGGCGCGAAGTACGTCTCGTTTCAAATCATCAATGATTTTTATCTTGGCTTTTCTGCCGGTAGATCTCGGAGTGGTCAGTGCGCTACTAACAGGAAAAAGGCGGAAGTTGTGCATCTCCAACCCCCGGGCACGGCTGAACGCTTTCGCTCAGCTACGCCGCACAGGGGAAGGAAACGAAAAACAAGGTCGACGTCTAGCGGGAATATGTCGGCCACCTCCATCAGCGGCCCACCTCCCGAAACAGAAGGGGAAGTATTGAAAGCCTACCCAACTTTACAAAACTAACCTCGTCAGCAGAAACTGCGGCGAGCTGCTGCATCTCTTGCCGAAAAGGCACTTGGGACCCTTGGGTGCGTGAGGCCCAAATATATTGTGGCAGGGAAGGGGCCGGCCAGAATATGCCCCTGAGAGCGTGACCTCTTTTAATACACTCTGTTATGTAATATTATTATACGTAGTGGGTTGGGTTACTAGCGCCGCAGACATCACGCCCGCCTCGCGCCGAAAAGAAAATCTGTTATGTAATGATAATAGCATTAAGCACTACTAGTAATAGCTTGTAGGCTATGCAATAGTGTGCGAAACTAAAAACCTCTACTTAATGAGACATAAACCTACTCAATACTGACGTAAAAAGATTGTTTTGTAGCTGGACTCGCGCTCACGTTAATATACATAAAAATTTTCCTACCATTTCCGATACGATGACGATCAATAACGACCTAAGACAGAAATCTCGGCAGCAGCGGCACCACAACGTTGAGAAGTCATAGAACTTGTAAGAGTTCAACCACCAGTATACAATGAGTCCGCGCGCTACAACTGACAGAAAAGAGCGTAAGTATGTCTGAGAGACGAAGAAGGAAAAGAGAAGGAGAGAGAAACACCCGTGCGGAGGGTCCCTTCCGTGGCCCCCACACGGGAGCAGATGGGACTCCCTAGGGATGACTTGCTTACTCGCTTACCACCATCCAGTCGCCCACCTCGCGGAAAAATATAGGTAGAACCTACCAAACATAGCATAAACTAACCTTTTCAGCAGGGACAGCGGCCAGCTGCAACATCTACTGCAGAAAAGTCACTGAGGAACCCTTAGGGTCGTAAAGCCCAAGATATTATGGGGTGGGCAGGGTCCTCCAGAATATCCCTGGGGGGGGGGAGGAGGGGGAGCTACTCGCAACTAAAAACATCTTGATATAACGTATAGGCGGCCAAAAGCGAATCTATAATCCCAACTAGCAAAGCCATAACGCAACCCATCGGCACAGGCATAAAGTTTTGGATGGAAGCGGTGTGCAACGCTGCACCAGGGAGGGTTTCTGGGAGCTGCATATGAAAACTTAAATACACCACTGAAGTCTCAAGCTTAGATCCAGCAATTTATAAGCGGGGAGCGAACGTTGCTCGTACACAGTGAGAATCGTATAACTAAATTTAATGCATCAGTTCACATACAACAAATTTTGTGACAATATCTTTTTAACACTATAGGCAGCTAAGGACAACACTGAAATGTCGGCATCTTGTAGGAATAAAATTGTCTGAAACTTATATGAAGTACGATGGCCCCTAGACGGTTAAATCGTTTGTGTAAGAATAACAGGACTCTACACACGAACAGACAGTAAATTTTCAAGTAGCCACTAACATTTGAAATTTGTACTATGATAATATTCTATCCAGAACTACAACTGCATACATTGCTATGAGAAAAATTGCTCAACAACAAATAAAAAATACACTAAACGCAGCGGAATATAGACTACGTCAGTAGTGCACCTCCGATTTCATGGGGATGGTTAGCATCCTGGTAAATTTCCATTTCATATATATAAGCACAACAGTATCGCTGAAGGCGTGCGTGTATTTTTGTCAAATGCCTGACTTCCTAAATATAACTAAGAAAAAATACGTTTTTAAAAGTTTCATAAAATTTTCAAGCATTCGTTGTCATAGTTTTTCGCGAATTTCTCGAAAATGACAGCTTTTCAATAATAACAATAACATAGCCACCTATTTTTCATTTTCATAAAGTTCAGAGTTTCAAAAGCGGCGCGTATAATTCCCATCATGAAAGTGCAGCGTCTCGAGTAATGATAGAACGCACGAGAACAGGTGAATATAAAATGTTCCTTGCAACTGGTGCAAAGCTTTAAAACCTTCGAGATCAAAAATGATTAGAACCAACGGCTGAACGCCCAAGTAATCAACTGAAGCGCTTTGCTCTGCAGTATCTCCAGTACATGAGATAACAGACAGCAGCAGCAGCAGCCGTTCGCTCTGAACCACTGGTATTCTTGAAGTACAGCCAGCTAAAACTGGCACCAGTATTCAGTACATAGTTACCTCCGCAAAGGATGAGGTGCTTCTACCCGAGTTTGTTTGTTAACAACGTAACAAGTTATGGACAGATCTTCATGAAATTTACAAGAACATGTTAGCAAGTCGAGAGGAACATAAAATTAAGTTTTGGTCCTAACCCTGAAAAAATTCTAGAGTCTGAAAGATTTTTCAAAATTTTCTTAGCACTGCGTAGTTTGGCGGAGGTCTGCACTCTCGTAGTGCTTCTTTAATTTATGAAGCTTCAGGCTAAAGTTTCCACGTGGTCAAAAGAAAATGTGCTAAGTTTGTAGCTACATAGCTATGAACGAATGTGTGACTGTCTACTGGCTAACAGGGTGGCGGAGTTGGAAGGTCCGAGATCATAGTCCTGGGACCCAAAAACCCTCCAAAATCTCACCGAAATTCTGTTAATTTATTTCTGACTCCCGCGCCAGGCGGGCGTCCAAATTGGACTCCTCATACCAAGGCCACACTAAGCACTTGCAGGAGCAACGTGATGCGCAGCCCGCATGTACTTCACGCTACCGAGGTCCAATACATTTGAGGACGGTGCGTGAGCTGCCTAATGTCGCTTCCAGTTGCTCGTGAGCATGTATATGTGGCCTCGGCATTACAATTCCAACTCGATAACCCTGTCAACCAGTCTGCAAATCACACGCCATACCGTGCCTTGGGGTGCTGCACACAACAACCAAACCCTCCAGCAACACTTGTATGCGCTGTGGAGCAGATCCACGCTCTACAGATGAAGGTTCTGGTAAACTTCACCTTCCGCGCTTCACAAACTTCTTTGCTTCCTTCTTCATCCTTCGCAGATCCTTCTTCTCTTCTTCATCCAGGGGCTGTGATGGGAAGCGTTCGGAGTCGCTGTCCTCGGACTCGGTAGGCGCGTAGTCGTCCGAAGAGGCGTCATTCAAGAACTCCAGGTCAGACTCGTCAGGAGTGTCTGAGTCACTTCGCTGATCTGGCTCTGAGACAAAAGAAATCACATGAACATGAGAAGACNGTGATGGGAAGCGCTCAGAGTCGCTGTCCTCGGACTCGGTAGGCGCGTAGTCGTCCGAAGAGGCGTCATTCAAGAACTCCAGGTCAGACTCGTCAGGAGTGTCTGAGTCACTTCGCTGATCTGGCTCTGAGACAAAAGACATCACATGAACATTAGAAGACAAGAGCAATAGAACGTCTGCCACATGTGTTACATATATATGCATAATATAAGAAGACACAAATGAAAATTATTTCCTTTGAGGGTTCTTATTAAGAAGAGAATCCGTTCCGATTTTTGAGCGTCTCTTTCGTACTAATTATAAATTTTCTTTGACTTCAAGCGTTGATATTTTAACTTGCAAAGTCGGAAGTTCCGGTAGTAGTTGTAGACCTTATCATAAATGAAAAACAATTTAGCAAAGAATTCCATCTATCGTTACTCTGTACTACTATCGAGAAAATCTAAAACGCAACCTATAAATATATATACTGCCTATAGAAGTAAAATCTATCGAGAAGCTATGAATTGACAAGCTGCAGTGGATAAGCGGATTGCATACCATTGAGCGGTGGCTTAGAACTGTAAATAAAGTGATTCTAAAGTACGTAGATCGCATGGGGTAGCAACTGTCCCCAACACAGTCAAATCGTCAAAGCGCACGAGAACTTTGCACAGCTCGGCATGGGATCTAATGGCAGACTGAGCGGGGTTGCATAGGATATGGCCCGTACGATAACTCCTGCCGGCATGCTCAGCCGCACGAACACGTAGAGACCGGGTGGTCGAGCCCACGTATTCAGACGCACAAGATGCGCAACTGCGTTTATAAATTACGGAACTGAGCATGCCTTTCGGAAGGTTATATTTGTACTTCAAATAAGAACCTAACTTAAAACTATTGACTAGAATGAATTCGAACTGACATTGCATGAAGTATCTGGACAGTAGAGCTGAAAGTTCGACTAGAAGTTTTTCCGACTGTCTACCAAAGCAAGGTAAGAAAAAACAGACAATGTTCCTCAGCACAGTGACAGTAACAGTTTTTCAATTGTAGACGCTATCAAAAAGTTTCCTAACAAATTTCCCAAATAGATTAAGTTCAGAAAGGAAATCTCCATATGAACTGCTGCAAAGTGGAACAAATTCGATCAGCCTCGAATAAAAGCGTTTGTATACTATTACACTTAAAACGGAAACTACAAAAACTAAAAAAAAAACCTAAAAACTAGTACCCATGCCCGTAAATTTAGATTTTCTATAGGCTACACGAAACACACGAATTTACTGCTATCTTTCTGAACATATGTATCTAAAAATGACGAGCCGTTATCCTTTTCCGTTTCCATAGTAAACTTAATATTTTGATGTTTAGAATTGAAGTAATCTAAAACCATGGGGCAATGAGATGGGTCACGGAAAAGTAAACACGTGTCGTCTATGTAACGCCTATAAAACACCGGTTTGAATTCTGCCGGAGTCGTTAAGCCATATTGTCTCGTAAAAGCACATAAACACATTTGCCAAAGTAGGACCGAAGCGCTAGTAAAACTACTACTACTACTACTACTACAACTACTACCACTACACACTTCTTCCGTTAGTGCAGTGTATAGATAAAGATCACATTCCTTTGAAAGACTAAGTTCTTGGCGCACGGTGAATTAACACACAGAGTTGCAATTTGCCGAGGAGTTCTTCAGTCTAATAAAGAAAAAGCAAGAACAATTCAATGTGTCACGTACGGGGAGCTCGCTTTCTCTTGGCTCTCCGCTGAGGCTGAGGCACTCGAGTGTGTCTGTACTGACGGCGGTGGGCAGGGTTCTGTCGGTAGCAGTCCACTCCGTACTCACACTCCGGTCTGCCATCGTCATCGTCGTCATCACCATCGTCATCAGAGTGGCCACTATTGTAGTCAGGGTCTCCAGGATGCGCCTCGTCCCGTTTGTGTTGGGGGTTNTATTAAGAAGAGAATGGCAAGGCTAAAAACTCGCAGAGAAAGCATGATTAATATTTAAAAGAAACTGAAGTTCGCAACTATAAAATTGAACGTTTCAGCCTTCAAGGCCATCATCAACATCTGGAATAGTAAAATGATGAAAAACAATTTAGCAAAAAATTTCATCTATCGTCACTCTGTACTACTATCGAGAAAATCTAAAACGCAACCTATATATATTGCCTATAGAAGTAAAATCTATCGAGAAGCTAAGAATTGACGAGTTGCAGGGGATAAGCGGATTGCATATCACTGAGAGGTGGCTTACAACTGTAAATAAAGAGATTCTGAAATACGTAGATCGCATGGGGTAGCAGCTGTCAGCAACACTGTAAAATCGTCGAAGCGCACGAGAACTTTGCACTGCTCGGCATGGTATCTAATATCTAATGGCAGACTGAGGGGGGTTGCATAGGATATGGCCCGTTCGATAACTCCTGCCGGCATGCTCAGCCGCACGAACACGTAGAGACCGGGTGGTCGAGCCCACGTATTCAGACGCACAAGATGCGCAACTGCGTTTATAAATTACGGAACTGAGCATGCCTTTCGGAAGGTTATCTTAGTACTTGAAATAAGAACCTAACTTAAAACTATTGACTAGAATGAATTTGAAGTGACATTGCATGAAGTATCTGGACAGTAAAGCTGAAAGTTCGACTAGAAGTTTTTCCGACTGTCTACCAAAGTAAGGTAAGAAAAAATAGACAATGTTCCTCAGCACAGTGACAGTAACAGTTTTTCTATTGTAGACGCTATCAAAAGTTTCCTAACAAATTTCCCAAATAGATTAAGTTCAGAAAGGAAATCTCCATATGAACTGCTGCAAAGTGGAACAAATTCGATCAGCCTTGAATAAAAGCGTTTGTATACTATTACACTTAAAGCGGAAACTACAAAAACTAAAAAAAAAAACCTAAAAACTAGTACCCATGCCCGTAAATTTAGATTTTCTATAGTCTACACGAAACACACGAATTTACTGCTATCTTTCTGAACATATGTATCTAAAAATGACGAGCCATTATCCTTTTCCGTTTCCACTGTAAACTTAATATTTTGATGTTTAGAATTGAGGTAATCTAAAAACATGGGGCAATGAGATGGGTCACGGAAAAGTAAACACGTGTCGTCTATGTATCGCCTATAAAACACCGGTTTGAATTCTGCCGGAGTCGTTAAGCCATATTCTCTCGTAAAAGCACATAAACACATTTGCCAAAGGAGGACCCAAAGGTAGTCCCATTCCTAGTCCGTCTGTTAAAATAGTTTACCGTTGGCCATGAAGAAGCAGTTAAGAACAGAATGCTCTAAAAGAGTTTTAAACAGGGATCATGTCAGGCTTAAAATTAAGTTAGTACTGTAGTAGGTCGTCATGTTGCATCATAGCTGCTTTTATACACATCACAAAATTTTTGTCACTCAGTTTGCAGCAAAAATTAAAAGCATCGCTATACCTAAAATGGCGAAGGAAGCAATTCTTAGCAGTCAGTTAAGACGATCATCGCTAATATATCAACAAAGATGCGATGATATATTGGAAAAGTTCATACCTAACCAATATCTACATAATACAATGCAATTATAGGATTAAAATTTCAATAAAGACGTTCATGATCTACCTGCACACTTCTTCCATCCTGCCGAGACTATTACCCGCTAATCAACCGAAACCCGCGTGAACTATGGCAGTCTCACTGGCTGTTCCAGAGAAACAATAAATTACAAGAAAAAATCAAAGTAACCGTCCGACAGTGGCACTCGTCAAATCGGTACGACCGTCGAATGGACGTTGTATTGTGCCGCCTGCGTATTGGGCACACGAGACTTACTCATGACTATTTGCGAATGGGGCTCCCGTAGCCCTATTGCGACGATTTCGTCGTACCTCTCACCGTCTTACAACTATTGGCCGAGTGCCCTACCTTCTCTAACGAGCGGAGGGACTGTTATCCGCTCCTTTATGGACAGGATGCTGACTCCGTACTCCGGGGAATGCTGGCTGAGAGGCCTCGTGGCCAATTCAACAAAGACGCACTTAAGACCTTCCTTATTAGATATGACCTCAATAATAAACTGTGATGAACCTATTGCAATAGATACCTCCACAAACTATGACATTATCCCCTTGTTTGCTAAATACCTATACTTTATGTAAAATTAATAATAGTCTCCTCCTGAACACTTTCTATTAATGTAAATTGAGACATAATTCGCGCCCTAGCGGCGCACGAGCCTGTGGATAACCACAGGAATAGTTTGGCGCGATATAGGCATTGTGCCACCGAAGCGCTAGTAAAACCTCTACTACTACAACTACTACTACTACACTCTTCTTCCGTTAGTGCAGTGTATAGATAAAGATCACATTCCTTTGAAAGACTAAGTTCTGGGCGCACGGTGAATTAATATACAGAGTTGCAATTTGCCGATGAGTTCTTCAGTGTAATGAAGAAAAAGCAAGAACAATTCAATGTCTCACGTACGGGGAGCTCGCTTTCTCTTGGCTCTCCGCTGAGGCTGAGGCACTCGAGTGTGTCTGTACTGACGGCGGTGAGCAGGGTTCTGTCGGTAGCAGTCCACTCCGTACTCACACTCCGGTCTGCCATCGTCATCGTCGTCATCACCATCGTCATCAGAGTGGCCACTATTGTAGTCAGGGTCTCCAGGATGCGCCTCGTCCCGTTTGTGTTGGGGGTTCCGTCTGGTGATAGGCAGAGATACCTGTGCTACATGAATCTTACATTGCTGCAGCCTTAGCAACAGCGCTATATATTACTCTTACTCGCAAAAATATATCTACTTTAAAATATTAGAAATGGTGATTCACAATTAACCACATGAACAGGCCTATATGTTTATATTTGCTTGCATTAAAACAAATATACCGTAGCGAGTTGTTACGTATATCATCGTGGGTTATATCAAAAGCGTAAAATGCCAAAGACCCAGAGGGAAGCAAGTTAGTTATTGACAGCGGCTTAAGCCTTCGTTTCCGCACAAAGGCGATGTCACAGAAGAAAAATCATAGGGCATAGAGTATGTTCATAGAAGCGTGGAACCGACGCACGTAGGTGCAACCAAAAGAGACACAGAATCAACCCGTATGGGAACAGGAAGTCGGGAGAGTAGAGGAATAACAGTGGAAAGATATAAGTAGGAGTACGAAATGAGAAGGAAGCAAAGAGGCAAGAAAAACTTCCCCAAACCTAGCTAGTGGCAAAGGTAACCTACATAAACCTTACCTATCAACATAAACCTAACCCTATGGCGCCCCCCCCCCCCCGGGGCAATTTCAGACAAGTGGAAACCTTACCCACCTATAACACGAGGCTCCATATGGACAAGACTTCCTTTTGACCTGACTAGCTTGAGTCTGGCGAGCAGGAGGGTTGCGCGGGGCCCCCGCCTGTCGAGCAGCAGCGGGGGAAGCAGCTACCGGTTTTTTTGTAGCAGCCGCCGCAACATTATCATTACTGGTCGTAGCAGCAGACGGTGCATCTGTAGTTTTCTTGTTCTTTGGAGATGAGGCAGGCGGCTCAGCTGTCGAGGCTACAGGTTTGGCTGCAGCTGCCAGCAACTTGGAAGCATTATCATCTTCCGAGTCTGACTCGCTAAGTGCATGTAGGTCACGACTGGCTGCTGAGTTTTTAGCTGGGCGACTACTAGCTTTAGAGGGAGACGAACTGCCCACATCTTCCTCGTCCTCACTCGCACTGAGCTGGTCCGCGACACGCTTAGCCGGCGCTGCTCTGGCACGCGGCGCTCGCTTGGCAGCAGGCTTTCTATTCCTTGCGGCAGGAGACGGCTTAGCAGCCGAGGGAGACGGCTTTGTGGCTGTTGTGAGGCTTTGGGTCATCCAAGCTGGTAGTGCCCGCGCTCTGGCAGTGATGGCAGAGCTAATGGGCACCACAGGGGAGGCTGTATTGGCCGTAGCATGACTAACTGCATCAGAAGAGGTTGTAGCAGTAGCAGTGCTACATGCAGGACCAAGCTCGCCCCTAACGCCAGTCTTGCCAGCAACAGGAGCGATATCACTCCCAGTTTTTGTTGAAGAAGGTACTTCAGCAGCTCCACTTGCGTCTGTTGCATCCTGCATGGTCACAGCAAGTCTTAATAACAAAATAAGATGAAGAAGAAAATTTAAAATTAAATTCAATACAAACACGGCAATACTGGCTTGAGAATCAGACTCACTCCAGGCAGAGCTGATACAGCTATTCACGATGCAAGTTTAACGGTATTGGCGCAGACTAGCAAACACAGAACTTTACGGGCTTGAAATATGATAAGACGGTGTGGCTTTGTGAAGTTAATACACCGTCAGCGTAATGTCAATGTAGTAACTTTTAAAGCAGTTACCTTCGCACCATTTACAGCTTTGGTGGCTGAAGCATCTGTTTTGGCAATAGGCGAGTTCTGGGGAGAAGAGACGCTATGGGTTTCTCTTTGATCACTGCTCTGAGGCGTGCCGTGTGCCGGTGGCGTGTTGCTCCTGCCGTCACCCACCGCCTCACTGTCGCCTTCTTTTTCTGCATGTTGACCGTTGACGTCAGGAGATGCAACAGCAGCAGGCAACGCGCCGTCCACCGCTTGTGATGCAACACTCGAAGGTAAATTCACCCTGCAGAAGCAAAGATCCATTTGACTCCCTGCGAACTAACAACTAATATTCAAGCGTGCTCTCATTGAACTTCCAAACAACACGAGATCAACGTAAGTGAAGAGTGAGCAAAAAATATGCACTGGAAACCAGAAAAGTTGCAGAGCCCTAAAGTGCCAGATGGGTTCGAGTTCATGAAGCTCATGTCAGACACCTAGAGGAACTGCAAGTTCGAGTTGGACTACCACCAGTGATGGCTTCCTCTATTGCGGGCTGAAGGTCAACGAAGTGCTCCGCACCGATCCCCTAAAACCTCCCCGTCCAAATTACTATTGCCTTACCCCTTTTGTACTGTGCTTTTGGAACTGCATTTGGGCTCTGTGGCCTTGGCTTCCTACAAGCATTGGATCGGGCATGCGGCATCTTTGCAGTGCTTGCTATTTTGTGAATGAGGGCCGTCTCCCATCTATTTGCGTGCGAGTCGCTTCTGACGCCCCCCCCCCACTCCCGTGTATCCCTGGGAAGACCCCGAGGTGTCTCTGTCTTTCTCTCTTCTCACGTCTCCTTTGTCTGTCTCACTCCACTACCCCGCACCCCTCTGGAACTCCCTCCGGATGGAGTGCACAGGCGCCAAGACAATACTGACATTAGTAGTTAGTTTGCAATTGTTGACAGCATAACCACAAACAAATAAGCAAGTCAAGAGTTGGAACAGTAGTATAGCTGGACCTCTGCAAGTCACAGTAGAACATTGAGACTCCGAAACCCAGATGGAGACTTACAAGCAGTAACAGTAGTAGAAGTTTTACTAGCGCTTCAGGGGCACAATGCTTATAATGCGCCAATGTAACCTAGATAGGTTAGGTTAGAATCCTATCTAAACTGTTGTCCAGTGCACTGTGCCATCCTTGGGTAGCTACTTTCTCCCATAGGAAAACAATGGGATAGGTTATTTCCCTAAAACTAAAAAAAATAGGTTCGACCGACAAAAACGGACTTCAGATTCTGATTCTACATGAAAAAATACATAGAAACCTAGCTAAAACTCTAAAATTCCTATTGTCATAGTTGGTGGAGGTCTTTATTGCGAAAGGTTCATTACAGTTTATTATAAAGGTCACAGCTAATAAGGAAGGTCTTAAGGGCGTCACTGATGAATTGGCCGCGAGGCCCCTCAGCCAGCATTCCACGGAGTATTGAGGTAGCATTCTGTCCATGAAGGCCCGGATAACAGTCCCTCCGCTCGTTGGAGAAGGTAGGGCACTCGACCATCAGATATAAGACGGTGCGAGGTACGACGCAATCGTCGCAATAGGGCTGCGGGAGCACCATTTGCAAATAGTCATGAGTAAGTCTCGTGTGCCCAATACGCAGGCGCCACAGTACAACGGCCATTCGACGGTCGTACCTATTTGACGAGTGCCACTGTCAGACGGTTTCTTTGATTTTTTGTAATTTATTGTTTCTCTGGAACAGTCATTGGGACTGCCATAGTTCACGCAGGTTTCGCTTGATTAGCGGGTAATAGTCTCGGCAGGGGACTACACGGTTTGCCGTGGGCAGTTCCATCAGGGCCACCAGCCTCGATTCATAAACGAGCTCGTGGCCCGCGACGTCAACATGGTCAGGCACCCAACAGATACATGCTGTCTTTTCGGTCCATTGCAATTGTTGTATCATGGTTACTATTCGGTTAATGACGGGATGGACGCTGTCGTATGCTCGAGTGGCCTGTACAACACTCAGTCAGGGCGAAAATAGTAAAGTTGCTTTCATCGCTGTCTTTAATGAGGAGCAGCGCCGCGCACACGCCGAACAGCTCAGCGGTGAAGGTCGAGGTCTCCGGCAATAGCCGGCATGCTCTAGTTTCATCAGTCGTAGCAGCTACGCAACCCACTCGGCCACCACCTTACGGTCATCGATATAAACGTGGGTAGTCACCTTGCTGGTCCCTCACGTGTTCCATGAAGAGGGTTTTTAGTAAGAGGGGGTGGCAGTCTTTCTTTTTGTGGTATTATGTGTAGGGGCAAAAGGTTGAAACTGGTATGCGCCAGGTTGGTTGGTCGGTCTGTCTCTGAAAAGGACTCGGGCCACCTAAAATGGCTCGGTTTCCGCTACGAACGCTGGCACTTCGATTCGGTGGAGGAGCGAAGTTTGTACAGGAAATCAGCTCCTTCTTCCCGGTCTTGGCACACACTGCTCCACGCCGGGGATTGGGGAACTAGTTCTAAGCGAGCTAGATACTGATAGGTAAGTTGTGCCCTGCGCTGCTGCAGGCAGGGTTCACCACTCTCAGCGAGAAGGCTTGGTATGAGTGAGGTACGGAAAGCTCCGGTACATATCCTTAAGTGCCGCATTTGTGCACAGCGCGGACTGATCTACGACACAGCCATAGTCTAGTCTGGAGCGTACAAGGGTTTGATAGAGGTATAGAAAGGTCTGCATGTGTGGTTTCATGATAGGCGTCTATTATTCCGAGGAATTTCACCTCTTCGCGATAGTTTATCCGTTGTCGGTACATTGTAAGACCAGGGGACGCTACAAGCCTGGGTCGCCTTATGTGGAGGGCAGAGGTCTTGGCAGCAGAGAAGGCGAAACCGTGATCGGTCGCTGAGTCACAAACGCGGTTAATGGCTCGCTGCAGCCGTCGATGTAGAAATCCAGGTGTCTCGAAGAAGAGTATAGCATCAGATCGTCTACTTATAGTGACCCGTGCACATACTGGGGAAGGTTTTCTAGGATGTCGTTTAGTGCTAGCAGAAACAGGGTACAGCTAATGACACTCCCCTGCGAGAACCCTTCATCCTGCATCATTACAGGGGAGAAGGCCTGTCTCACTCTGACCCTGCAGCGCCGCTTCTCCAAGAATTGGTGCAAGTAATAGGCCATGATACTTCTTATGCCTCTTTTGTGCAGTTGCAGGAGCATTCCGTGTCGCCAGGCGGTGTCGTATGCCTTTTCAAGACCAAAGAAAACACAGATGGTGTGCCATTTAGGTGTTTTGTTCTTTATAATGTTGTTTTGTATACGCACGATGGCATCAGTGGTGCTAAGAGATTGTCGGAAACCGTGCTGTACGTTGCAGAGGAGCCTGTTGGCTTCCAGATGTTTCATCAAGTGGATGTTCACAATTTTCTCCATGATTTTTCCGGGGCAGCAGGTCAGGGCGATACCCCGGGTGGTAACTAGTTGGTTCTGTGGGGGGTTTGTCTGGTTTTATGAAAGCTAATACGGTGGCGAGACGCCACTGTCGCGAGTAGTGGTGTGATGTCCAAATTTTGTTGTAAACTGTTAGGAGTGCTCAAACAGCTAAATGATGCATGCGCTTCATCATCTTGTAGTGAATACCATCAGCGCCGGGATTTGTGTTTTTGTGCTGTGTGAGGGCGTTACAGACTTCCAGTGCAGTAGGCTAATTGGACTTTGAGGCCCGTCACGAAGACGACGAGGTGCCTTACAAGAAGACTTACAATAGTACTAACTTACATATCAGTAACAAGCACATATGAAAGACATATGAAAGATATAAGAGAACATAAAAGCTCCGCAGCCAGTACCTATGCCAAGTGGGCTAACAGACCACCCTATCCATAGTACTTGGCTTCAGTTGTAATGCAGTCATACAATAGCAACAATCATTTGTAGGAATTGCTACCTATACTAGTCCGCGTTAGTTTCCATCAGGCTAAGATAGCAACCACTGCAGTTGATTGCAGGTTTAGTGTTGTTGTTGAAGTCACACAGGGGAGGCTCTGGACAGGGTTAAACATGTGGCAGTAGGTAAGAAAAGGAAGGAAGAAAACACAAGAAGTCATATACAGACACAAGAAGTCATATACAGATAGAGGACTGCCCCATAGAGAGGTGGGAAGTAGTGTGGGGGACGGGCGGGACACTCGAACAAGTGGATCAGAGTGTGGGGGCCACTGTGACATATGGGAAAGGAGTCTGAGTCCGCCAGCACGACCCTATGACGGTAAAGGATCAGAGCAGAAACCTGAATGTAGCTGCGATAGAGTGGAGCGGGCCACCTCAGGCAAAATCTCCGATGGAGCGGTGCTCAAAACCATGTTAACACGGAGGTGGTCTAATGAAGCATGCACAACAGACCAGTGGAGAGAGGACATGGCTGCATGGTAGCTACTCTTCAGATGGCATGATATTGTCTGTAAGTAAGTGGTCGACGTCCGAGTGGAATTTGGTTGCTAGGATGTGGCAAATGCGTCAGGGCGGCCTGCGCAATGAAGACAGAGTGCAGGTTTAGTGTAATCACTAATCAGCCAATGGAGTCAACAGCAGCCCACCTGTACCAAGCCCTGTTGGCAAGCAGACCAAACTTGTCGCCATGCTTGAGGGTGGTTTTCTGTCCAGCCCGGAGTTGAGACTGTTCACCAGCCACTTCCACATAAGTTGGCTGGCTGAAAAGCTGCACATGCAAATCTTCAAGTCATACACTGAAGTGTACCGGTACATGCTAAGAGCTGACAGTCAATGAAGCAATGTGCAAGAACTATGCAGCAAATCAGCAAAAGACAGAGACCTTACATTACAATTTTAATATACAAGAACATAATGACGGTAATAATGATTCAAAATATGGTTTCAATCCCCAAAGTTTTAATTTTCTTCACCAAGCCAAATTATGCTGCTTGGTACAGAAAGCAATAACTTAGTAGCTATACATTTGGCAATATTTTAAGAAAAGTACAGTAAAAGGGGTGACTTCGGACGACGGGGGTGACTTCAGACAAAAACAGGTAAAAGGAATTTAGTGCAATGACAAGAAAAGTATCGAAAGTTTAGAAGAAAATTTCCATAGTGTAATAAAGGTTGGTACCTCTGTAGTATATCACTAAGCCCACACTCAATCTCGACTAGCATAAACACCGAAAGGAATACGTTTTGTTTGCTAGGATATTTTTGTTTGTTTTGTTTAGAAAATATATTCCTTTCTGTGTTTAAGCTAGTCAAGTTTGAGTGGGGGCCTACTGATATACAACAGAGATATCAACCTTTATTACACTGTAGAAGTTTCTTTCTAACTATTGATACTTTTCCTGCCACTGCAGTAAGTTTCTTTTTACCTGTTTTTGTCCGAAGTCACCCCTGGCGTCCATAGACACCCTATTTTACGGTAACTACCTGTTTTTAATTACAAGGTGACTCATAGCTGGGTATTTTCACTTATTATTTATCAACAATTAAAAGTAGATAACAACTGTCATAACTCTGTTAGAAATCACAGAGATGCCAGCAAATAGAATTGTTTTCACTGCCTTAAAATTGACAGCAATCATTCTAAATGAACTATAGTATATCAGCACAAAATACTGAATTTTCCCAGTTCTCAAACACAATGGAAAACAAAGGTACCTAACTTTTTAAATCAGTTGGGTAGCAAATGATAGACAATATAAGAAATGTTCACCATGTTTACGTTTAGTTACAGACAAAACATAATCCAAGACAGCATGAGCCCTACACACTTACTGCTTCAATTACAACTCCTTCCTCATCATCCCAATCCAAGGAGGCATGTCGCCGTGACACCTTCAGCTCCGCACACTGAAACAGATTAAGCTTACTACTGTACTTTTACGTATCATAGCAATCAAACAATGGACAAATAAATGTCAGTAAATCCGAAAATAATAAAAATATAGTAGCTAACTCAGAGTCTCACATAACACAGCTCACAGTAGCTACCATATTTCAATTTATGGCTAGTTAGCTACGACTCTCGTTCAAAAATCTTTCTGAAATAGATATGAAACATTAATAACCTGCATTTTTACAGGGTTATGTGTAATAAACAATGTTATGTTCGTAAAATACGTTGTTCTGCCAATGTAATAAGCATAAATACAGTCGAACCCCGTTTACCCGGACATCTCGGGGCGAGGGCCAGTCCGGGAAATCGGGGATTCCGGGAATCTGGGGTTTTTATCTCGGAACGAAAAACCTCAAATACCCGGACTTT
>LQNS02278125.1:1666435-1679701 GCA_001587735.2 Parhyale hawaiensis | reverse complement strand
TAGACACCTAGAAACTACTCTTCAATATTCACACCTCAAATTAGTCTATTACAACTGCATTCCCCTGAAATAAATCTATTAGATATTTACCTACCCTTCTAAGAAGCCCGCAAAAAAACTAGGCCTAACCTTCACTGGTAGCACTGTAGTTAGCCACGAGTCAACTGTAAGATATATAGCTCTCACACAATTATTAATATTGACTAATACACATTACAACACTTTAACAAACAAAACAATACAAACCTATGCCCATCAATCCTACGAAAACAATATAAAATCACTTTTAAACAGAGAGCAAACACACCACACCACACCCGGCCCCAAAATGGGGCCGGGAAGTCTTCCTCTGGTTCATGTGAGAAAAAACGTAAGGGAGCTGCAAATGGGCAAGGCGCGGGAGAGGATGACTTGGCTCAGCCACAGGACTCTCGAAGCATCAACGAGGACTCAAAGAGAGTAGTAAGTGAAACTGATTTCAGCTCTGGTTCTTGTTCCCATAACCTTATCATGTCAGGAAATGATACTGACAGGAACATCTCTGATCTTGAGAATTTGTGATCACCAATGAGATGGAGGAGGGTGTGCCTGGACCATCCTCACCTTCTGCTACCAATGTCAACAAAAAAAGAAGGAAAAGTTCATTCTCCTTGCTGTGTCTCAAGGCTCTTTTTTATTGAGGACCCTAATTTTGCTGGATTTGTCTCTGCAGACCTGCAGACTCAACAGCCAACCACCCATGTTCTGAGTGATTGTGAATCCTCAATCCCTCCTGGCCAAAATCCCAATCATGTCAACATTGATAACTCAGTTGAAGAATCCAAACCCGTTATTCTGATAGAACGGGTCTACCTAAACTGCATCGAAAGGCGTCCAGATGCGCTCAAACGCATTTAGAGATGCGTCCAATCCAATCCGGTGGTAGTAAAACACAAGAAACATTACAGAATTGATTAAAATTACTTTGAAAGTCATTTGTTGCTACTGCTTCTTTAAACACAATCTCATCCAAAAGGGACTGTCGGACCGGCAGTTATGTGAGCAACCTAGACTCGTAAAGTGGTTTCTATAAGGTAGGTGGACTCCAATTTATTGGAGTAGAATGAAACAGCTGCCTCATTTCATAGTGTGGCACTTCTCGGCAAGATCTTGGTGACAAGTTTGCCGCCTTGGGAAATGCGGGTGGGCGCCTACGAGCGCTGCGACCCGCGGAACCTCATTTCATAGTGTGGCACTTCTCACCAAGATCTTGGCGACAAGTTTGCCACCCTCGGAAATGCGGGTGGGCGCCTACGAGCGCCGCGACCCGCGGAACCTCATTTCATAGTGTGGCACTTCTCACCAAGATCTTGGCGACAAGTTTGCCGCCCTCGGAAATGCGGGTGGGCGCCTACGAGCGCCGCGACCCGCGGAACCTCATTTCATAGTGTGGCACTTCTCGCCAAGATCTTGGCGACAAGTTTGCCGCCCTCGGAAATGCGCGTGGGCGCCTACGAGCGCCGCGACCCGCGGAACCTCATTTCATAGTGTGGCACTTCTCACCAAGATCTTGGCGACGAGTTTGCCGCCCTCGGAAATGCGGGTGGGCGCCTACGAGCGCCGCGACCCGCGGAACCTCATTTCATAGTGTGGCACTTCTCGCCAGACTCAACAGCCAACCACCCTACAAGACTCACTAACACTTAGGAGTTAGGGAGGACCGGTTTTAGGGTTAGTACAGTTGTAACTATTGAGTCAACTTCTTAGGTTTGGGCAATAAGACTATCTTGCCCAGATGGATTTGACGTAGGAAAGGCGTCCAGATGCCTACAAGTTTGCCGCCCTCGGAAAGGCGGTGGGCGCCTATGAGCGCCGCGACCCGCGGAACCCCATTTCATAGTGTGGCACTTCTGTAGATCCCGAATTTTCCCTGACCACTGGTTAGCCAGCCGCCATTGGCATTAGTGAGTCGATGCTTACTGTATTTTCAGCAACCACGGAGAAACTGTATGTCTCACCCACTTGCATCAATTAAATGCTTGTGGCGGCAGCTACACGATAGTTCTACACAATAGTTCTGCATCTTCTAGTCTGTTATCACTCCTGCAAGTCGAGACACTTGGACCGTGGAAGATATCTTGTCACTTGCCAACATATCAGACACGTTCCATAGGTGTTATGGAACACCTAGCCACTACTGATGCAGAGATTACTGAGGAGTTGGTTCGTGTGGGTTATACCAATGCAATTGCCCAGAGAATCCAAAAACCAAAGAGTGCAGGTCCAACATTTATGGTGAAGATTATTTTTCCTACTACTTCATCACTTCCTAAGTATGTTGTCTTATTTTTGCCGCGGTATAAAGTAGAAACTTTCATTGATCGTCCTTGGCAGTGCTTCCACTGTCAACGCTTTGGCGACAGTGCTCAAAATTGTAATTCAATTCCCCGGTGCGTTGCTTGCTCTGGACCCCATCAAGTTGCTAATTGCCCTTCCAATTCTTCGGTTACTTGTTTCAAGTTTTCAACTCTGGTGGTTCCCACACTGCCAATTATGGAGGTTGCCCATTCATGAGAGAGGCAAAAGCGGTTGAAAAAGTTCGTGCAGTGCAGAAACTTTTTACAAAGATGCTCTTTTGAAGATAAAGTTTTCTAAGCCCAACTCTACTTCTCTGAAAATCAGTCCTTATCACAAAGAATGCAATGTACACCCTTCCGACCTGGTTCTTCTGTGGAATCTCACTCACCCAATAAAGACGCCTGGCAACCTGTTTTCAAATCTCCTCCAGTGTCAGTTTCCACTCAAACTGAAATGCTTCAGCCTCAAGAGGAGCTGCATTCCACTATTTCTCAGCTGCTAGTTCTGCTTACAAAAGTACCGTACTCACTCTGTGTAACTCATCAAAGAATGTGCTTCCTCCTAATGAAATAGCTATGGTTACTCAATCAGTTCTTGAATCTGTCCTCTCTAATGCAATGCCAACAGCCACTTCATGTAATGATCCATCTTTAAGCACTTCTTTCGAGATCACTGCTAATTCTTCTGATGATAGACCTACTGCTTCTAATCGACCTACTGCTTCTAATCATTGACTCTTCTGTCAAGGAGTGTGGAAATACTCAAACTCCTGTAAATCCATCTCCAATCATAGGTGGAAAATTGATCAACTCTGTTCATAGTAAAGTAATACAACCTTCTTCTGTTTTAGGCAGACAAGTTCAACCTCATAATAAGGCCAAAACTCTACCAAAATGGCAATAAAGAAGGAATTGAATGTTCTTCAGTGGGATTGCAGAAGCCTCAGAAATAAATTGAGCCATTTTAAGTTGGGTTTGTATACCACTCGCCCCCATGTGGCTTGTCTGTGTGAAACGTGGCTTTTGACCTCTCATGAACCATCATTTATACATTACACTGCACTTTATATACATAGACCAGCTCCCCATTTAGGTGGAGGATTGGCAATTCTTATTCGAAGTGATATCCCTTATGTACCAATGTCTCTTGTACCATTTCCAAATGGCCACTTAGAAGTTCAAGCAGTCTCAATTTCTTTGAAAAATTCCAAGTCCTTATGCATACTTAATACCTATTTACAATCCAAACCAGTCCAGGAATTTGTCCATTATTTTTTACAACTAGGTAAAAATTACCTTGTGGCTGGAGATTTTAATGCGCATGGCCATCTATGGGAATCCAGCCATCTGCCCCATACCTCTGGAAGAAACCTTGAGGATGCTTTAGTCTCCCTCCCTAATCTATCTCTTATCACAGTCCACTCCCTACTTACTATAATATGCAACATAATTCATTCTCAACTCTAGATTTAATTTTTTATATCTGCTCCCCTGAGACCTTTTACTGAAGTTCATACTGGCTAGGACTATGGTAGTGATCATTACAGTGTACTAACCACTATTGGCCTTGCTCCACAGACCGTGGTGTACCGCACCAGACCCCAATGGAAGTTCACCTCTGGCTCCTGGACTGAGTGGCAAGCTGCTCTTCTAGTGGTGATGTCTTACTCCTGTAGTATAGAGATAAATAATGATTCATTTACAGGTACATTAGTTGCAGCCAGCTTTCGTGTATTCCCACGAACCAAAGAGACCATTACTCCCCGGTACAGCAAACCATGGTGGAATTACTCGTGTGCTGCTGTAGTGAGGGCTAGGAGCTTAGCCAAGAAAAATCTTATAACTCAGCCTACCATGCAAAATTTACTCAGATTTAAACGATGTGAGGCTCAAGCAAAATGGCAGATTAAGCAGGCAAAGAAACAATCTTAGATTAGAGTCTGCTCCAATATTACCTCTAACACAGCACCATCATTGTTATGGAAGAAAGTCCGTGGGCATCAATCTCCCCACTGTCTTAAATCTCAGCCCCTAATAACACATAATGTGATATCTTCTTCTTTAGAGAAAGCTGATGTGTTGGCCTCCCATTATGAAGCAGTCTTTGCTGCTTCTGCTCCTTCTCCTTATCCCCAGTTCATTCTCCTTCCTCTAGCTCTTGCTCTCACTGATGACCGGAAGACTTGGTATATGAGCCCTTCTCATTAACAGAGCTCAATTTAAGCTTGCATTCACTTCGATCTACATCTCCTGGTCAGGATCGAGTTGCTAATCAACACTTGCAACACCTTCCCCCAAACTACCGGCAGTGGCTTCTTACCATATTTAATGATAGTTACTCTAAGGGCATTCTCCCTCCTGCTTGGAAAAGAGCTCTAGTGCTGCCCATCCTTAAACCTCATAAATCAGCTTCTCTTCCCTCCTCATATCGACCAATCTCCTTATTATCTTGCATTGGGAAACTTATGGAATCTGTTATTCATGCTCATCTCTTATTTCATTGAAGACACTGGTGCCCTGCGTCCTGATCAGGGAGGTTTTCGGAAGCTTCTCTCTTCTTTGGACCAGGTAGCCAAACTAGAGACCGCTATCCAAAAAAGTCATGCTCAAAAGCTGTACTTGGTAGTTGCATTCTGTGATCTTACGCAGGCTTTTGATAGAGTTTGGCATACGGGGCTACTGTATAAATTGGCTAAATGTGGAGTACGTGGACTCCTGCTTTGTTGATTGCATAATTACCTTGAAGATCGCACATTTCAAGTAGGTATACTTCGAGGGTGAATATTCTAGTTCGCGAATTATGAAGTCGGAGTCCCACAGGGGCCCTAATTTCTCCATTGCTCTTCAATATTATACTCACTGATATTCCAACTACTCCTTACTCCTAGAGTGCAATCTGCAGGATATGCTGATGACCTAATTTTTTACTCATCTCATTCTTCTCTTCAAATAGCTACTGAGAATCTCCAGAAAGATACGGTATCTCCTCACTCTTGGCATGGACCAAATGGTGGGGACTTACATTGAATTTTGAGAAGACAAATTGTATGTTGTTTACCAAACGACAGCAGAGGCCTCTTCCTGTCAAAGTAGGCACTCATGTGCTGTATTTTGTTCAAGAACACAGATACCTTAGTGTGATCCTGGATGCGCCTAGATTGTGTTGGGGGCCACAGATAAGAGACCTCAAACTTAGATACCTACCCATGCTGAATTTACTACTTACTACAGTCTATCTCCCACCATAAGTGGGGAGCAGATCGTGTCCTCCTCCTCCGTTTATATAACACTGATCTGGAATAAACTAGATATGTTGCACCTCTCTATTGCTCTGCTTGTGAAACTTTTAAAAATCTTGATACCATTCAAAATTCAGCTCTCCAAATAGCTCTGGGCTGCAGAAAAACCACCCCAATTGTCTCTCTGGAGATGGGGGTAGACGTTCCTCCTCTTCATTTTCATCACCTCTATCTGTTGAGTACATTCTACTGCCGGTTGCTTCAACTGCCTCTATACTCGTATCTCCCATTGGCTCAGAGGGATCATGCTCTTAATACCGCTAACTCTCGCTCTTCTGTAGCTATGGCGAATCAAACTTTTGCTGATCTTGCTATACTTGGCCCTCGACCAGTGCAAAGCTCACTTCATTCCCCACTTTCACCAACTTTCCAAATTTCAGAATATATTTATACCACTTTTTTCCCCGGTTGCTACAAGTGCTTTAGATAATGTTGTAGTAAATAAACTCTTCCATGATTTAACTTATAATATATACAGAGACTTCATCGGAGCATATACAGATGGCTCTAAGATCAATGATCCCTTCATTTCTGCATCTGCAGCTTTTGTAATCCCAAAGAGAGGTATACTATTGACTTGGAGACTCCAATCTCACATAAGTTCCCTTGGGGCTGAAGTCTATGCCATATATGAGACTCTTGTTTGGGCCCAGACAAATCTCTTAGTTTCAGAAAAACTAGTCATATTCACCGACTCATTGAGTGCTCTATTTCTGCAATAGTCTAGGAGGCCATCCAGTTTTGTTGCTATAGTTTATGCCATGCAAGATCTCATGGTTGTGCTAAACTCAACTAGAATAGTAAAAATACAGTATATTCCAGGACATAAAGGTATTGATGGGAATGAGGCTGCAGATGAAGCAGGTAAGGCTGCACATGCTGAGACATTCAGAGTCGTGTCACCTCTGTTAATACACGATTACCGTAATCTTTTGAGTTCTGTTCTCTGGTCCTGTTGGCTGACAACTTGGCGTACTACTGTTCGTGAGACCGGTAAGGGCGCTGCCCTTGCTTCTATAAAAACTACAACAGGGACTTGGCCTTGGGCATCTCATCCTTCTCGTTTGCTTGAGTGTGCAATTGCTCGCCTCCAAGTTGGTCATGCGGGAGTTAAGTCGCATCTATACAGGTTTAAGCTTTCAGATTCCCCTCATTGTGACTGTGGTGCCATGGACACTGTAGAACACTTATTACTGCATTGTCCACTTCTTCAGCAGTCTCGTACTGAAATTTTTAACACTTTCGATGTACTTCAAATTCCCCTTACAGTATCTAACCTGTTGGGTGGTAGCCCCTTAACAGCTTGTGACCAATTTGTTATTCAGGGAGCTCTTTGTAAATTTCTTCTCACCTCCTGTAGATTTTGTTATCTTTAGAATAACATACCAATTGGTTTATTTTGTGATGAAATTTTTATTCCTTAACATGAGTACAAGATTAACAAGGAGGGAGCTATTTAGTAGCTATTATCTTGGATATATTTGAAGTAGTTCTGTAAGAATTACTTTGAAAACCTACCGTTCTTATGAATATGATAATAATTTGTAGAAATTAGATGTGTACCTTGTACTAGAACTGTCGTAGATACTTATAATAGAAACTGATATAATTTGTAACAGGAAGCTAGCTACTGTTGTAGCTATATTATGTATGTTGATATTAAGGATATAGCTACATAATTGTGATATCTCTGCAATGATGACTTGAACAGTCATTCTTTTAGGAACTAACTACCATACCTTGTGCATAACCACTAACCCAATCAGCAGCTGATTTTCAAGACTTGGCAGCCCATTGGCTTGATGTCCGATGGTGTTGCGCCTTCCTCTGTTTGATGAATGGGATTACGCAATTATATACTGCCTCTTGTACAGGATGGTGTAGCTCCTTTGTCATGTCTTGTAATCTCTTTTGCTCCTTACGAGACCAACCACAGGCACCTTATGCATTTGATGGCTACATGGATTGCTGGTGCTTTGAGTCATTTCTGGGTTTTTGCCCACTTTGATGGAAGCTCCAGGTTGGCCCACCGCACGGGCTGGACCTTCTCTAGTGTTCAATCTAAGGTGCATGTTGACTTTTCTAGGGTATTTGATCCAACAGACTAACATAACTAAATCCTAACCTAACCTCTAACAACTGTTCACTTAGCTACTAGTTACTCATATGATTTAATTATATTCAGCTACCGCTCATTAAATGTGGATGAACAGTTAGTGCTAGTAGTGCTACTAGATTCATGCTAACACAATCTATCATAATCCCTATCACTAGCGATGAAATAATGACGTCCTATAGTCCTCGAATTTTTTGCAACGCCATAACTATATATATATATCTCCTAAATCTAAATAGTGATTTGGTTCAAAACCAATGATTGAAACTTCTCAAAAATCAATTTCTATTATAAGTTTCAAAATATCCCTTCTGTGGTTGTGATATATAAATGATTTTACTTATATTTAAATGAATGTACAGTAAAACCCCTCTAATTTGTACAGCACGGGGGGAAGGGGGTGACGGATTAGCGGGGATTTTGGATTAGCGGGGTACTTACAAATCCGAAAAAAAAGATCCTCTTTATTCCACACTAATACGAATTATAGTGAGATTCTTTGTACTTTCTGTGCAGCACCTCTCGCAGATTTTTCGCCCATCACCTCTTTTATCTGACAGATGAGAAGCGCCTTGCACGGATTACAGAGGTATTTGCAGGAACTCCGTACCTTACCCCATTAATCCGAAAAATGCTCACTTGTTCATATAGCATTTCGAACTAGAATGAGATGTTCGGATTAGGGAGGGTTTCGGATTATTGAGGTGTGGATTAGAGGGGTTTTACTGTATATGCAAGATTCCAATAACCTGAACATAGCCAATTTTTATAATCCTAATAGAAATGTCTCCCACCGGGAATTACTACATTGTATAAGGCAACTGGGAACTAGGTTTGTCATGCTTGGTGACCTTAATGCCCATTCATATCTATTGAACACAGTTTCACCTACTATCAATCCTACTGGGCGTTCCTTAGAAACGCTTCTTTTTGATAATGTTTGTCTTGTCTCTCCTCCCAATATGTATACAGTACATACTTGCATGCTTCAACAGGTAAGAGGTCTTGCCTGGAGGTTTGTTGGGCATCACCCAATTGCTGCTGGAGCATCAGTGCAATTATGTACTGAGAGATGTAGGAAGTGACCATTTGCCTGTCTGTAACACTTTCTCATTAAAACCAGTTGTGCATCAAATCAAGCAGAGGCCTAAATGGCAGTACAGCCCACAGATGCTGAAGGATCACTCTAATTCAGTTCCTTCCTCCTCTCTCCTCAGTCTCCTGCAGCCTGTGGCTGTGGAACATCTTGCCGCAGATTTTACGAATAGACTCCTGACTCCTGCTCAACTTTCATTGAAACAAACTAGTCCCACACCCAAGCAGAGTGCTGGTATCTATTGTGGGGATGATGAGTGTAAAGCTATCATTTCCCAACGTAGGAAAGCTCAAAAATCTCTAGAGAGACATCCAGCACCACACACAGTATCCAGCAATGCCCAGTGACTGTCCGTGATGCCTCGTCAGGTTGCTTCCTCCTAAAACGGTGGGGAAAAGCTCAGAACCAACAAAAGCTTTACTCATCTACATGGGAGCACCCTACTTCGTGCTTGAGGGTGGCCTCAATTTCCGCTATAGTTTGCAAAACAAAACCAGCCCTGCATTGCAGCATGAACCACCTGCCCCACAAGCAATTTTCAACTCTTATTCAAATCTGCTTGAACCAACATTTTTCTCACTGAGAAAAGGTTTACCTGCTTCAGCCTTTTGCAATAGTTACTTCAATACTACACTGAGCCCCCAACATGCCTCATCTGCCTATGTTGAACAGACTCCAAAAGATGTAGGTGACCCACATTGTCCTAGCTGGTAAGCCAGACAACTGAAGAGTAATAAGTTGTCTGACTCCAAAAAATGTGGACTCCTTGTTATTTTTTTTTTTTTAACAAGTTTGCCAGTTTTCACAGTGTCTGACTTCTGGGTGCAGCCAGTTTGTGACTCAAACTCCAGCTTGCCCTATTAATTCTCAACTCAACAACCCAAGTTTCACAGCAATCTGTTATCAGGATATCAAGCTTGTATTTGCTCCTTTTATAGTTAGTGAAGAGACTGAGATCCAATATCTTGTCAACATTACTGCGCTAGTATTGACACATTCGCTACAAGACATTCCACAGGAAACCCTAGCAACTTTTGGGGCCCCGGGGGAAGCGGGTGGGGGCAAAAGCTGAGTTGCAGCCTCAGTTTCTGGGTGGCCCCTATTGTTGGCAGGGAAGCCAGTTTGAGCTACCCGTGGCTCTTATGGTAGTGATGTGTTAATTGTTATTATGAATGTGCTATTTTTTAGATAAAAAAACTTCATAAATATCCTATAGTTACATATATTACTATACTGTTAGGTAACTTTTGTATTATTTTTTTTTTTCAGATCCTCATTTTGGTAGGCTCCAGTTTCAATCACATACAGGCTAGGTTACTAACATGGATGAAGCACCAAACAGATTATTTGGTGAATGCTTTGAAATTATTGTTGGTACTAATGAGGAGTACCTCATTGCATTTAATATAAAATATGCTAAGGTAAGTGTTTACAACTATTTTATTGTAGTGTGCTTGTTATTCATTATTCTATAGCTAGACTACATTATTGAGTCATACATAGTTTGCTATCTCAGGGTCTCATTATCTAGCAAGCAACTGCAAACAGTGTAGTGCCTCACTCACTCACCATTCCACCCTTCCTAATTCAGGCCAATTTGTACCAGAAGCCGAGGCTTTTCGGGACACCTGAGGTAACTCTGGACTGCTGTCCCATTTCACGTATTAAAGGCTGTAAAACCAAACTAAGTCGAGTTTCGCCAATCTAAAAATAGGACAATAGGACAAAGATTCCTTCTTCATATTTAACAATAGACTGTACAAACAAATAGATGGGGTCTCCATGGGTAGCCCGCTCAGTCCGTCGCTAGCAAGTATTTTCCTATTTCATCATGAAACTCTCTGGCTTAACAATTGCCCTAATGACCTTAAACCGATCCACTACAGTCGCTATGTAGATGACACCTTCCTAATATTTAAGAATCAAACAGATTCTGATTCATTTCTTGAATATCTAAATAGTAAGCATCAAAATATCAAGTTCACTGCCGAAAACCAGTCACATAATTCTTTAGCTTTCTTAGATGTTTTAGTAACCAACAACGAGTCAATGCTTGCCACAGGGGTTTACAGAAAGCCCGCGTTCTCGGGCCTCGGGACAAGCTTTTTCAGTCACTGCTATGATCAATTTAAGGTCAATGCTATAAAAACCCTATTTCGAGCATATCATTTGTCCTCCTATCTTACCTTCTCAAACGAAGTTAACTTTCTCCGTACTTTCTTAAAAAATAATGGTTATCTGCACTATCTATTGGACCACCACTGCAAATTGTTCCTAAACAAACTGTTCAATCCCGGCATTAGCAAACCCTCTGTCCCTAAATTAGACTTCTTTCATTCGCTCCTGTACTATAACAAAACCTCTGTCAGTGCAGCAAACTCTTTGAAAACATACAAAAACACATTTACCATAGGCTCATACTTTAAATTTAAAGACAAACCACCCACACCGCTCCTGTCTGGGGTTATCTACCGTTTCAAATGCAGAGGATGCATCTCCTCGTACATTGGTAGCACTGGAGAACATTTCAAAGCTCGCATTGACCAACATTTAGGTGTATCAAGCCAAACCGGTCTACCACTTACTAAGCCTTCCCATTCAGCTCCCCGTCTACATGCTGAGCAAAATGACCATCTCATAAGCAAAAATGACTTCTCAATCATTGCCTCCTCCAATCCAATCGAACTCACAACATTAGAATCCCTTTATATCCATAGAACAAGACCTAACCTCAACATTATGACATCAGCTGTACCTCTTCACACTATCCCCGACTAACTACACATCTGCTGACTGTACGGGAGCTGGCGTCCGGCCCCTGCTCACGGCTTGGTTTGTCCGCTCTTTGTGCAGGACGTACTTTTCCCCCCATGACTGTACATGTTCTTTTACTGCCCTATATGATTACAGCTGTACCACTCGTCACAACCATGGCTGACGCTTTTTCCTCCGGCTGCACTTGCTCATTTCTTCCGCTTCCCGTGCCGCTCGATGCTTATATCAGGACCCCATATCGCACTGTGGTCATTCGCCCTTTAGGTCCCACCCCGCTAGCACCACCACGATTTAGGTCTTCTTAAATAAAAAATTTTTTATTGTTAGATATCCTTAAAAGATTTTATTAGGTTTTTGATAATGGGATAAAACTCCCGAAACATCAAATTTTAATATTAGCTCGTGTCTACTTTTATTTGAAATAATATCTAATAAACATACAGGATAAGGTAGACGCTGCCTAGTGCACTACAGTCGAGTCCCATTTACCGTAGCCGGACTTCTCGTGGCGAGGGAGAGAATCTGGGGTTGTTTCCTCGAAACAAAAAACCTAAATTATCCAGACTTTTTCCGAACACTTTCCGGTCATTTTTTTAACATGTTCTGGCCACATGAAATCACTCCTTACCCCTCTTTAAGCCCAATACACTTAATGTTTACCTATCATTTTCGCCCCAGGTGACAAGTGTAACTAGTTATATTTGCATGTAGGTTTGTACACTGTGCAGTACCGTATGTAGGTATCCTATCATGTATGTACTGTACATATATATTGCTGTACAGTACAGCACCTCTAATACTGTATTGCAAAACTAGAGAACCACTGTAGGCTACAGTACTGTACATAGGTAGCTATCTACTGTACAGTTATTAATACCGTGAGGTTGGGTTATTCCGTCACCCCTAGGGTTATTTCGGAATTTGCAAATTTTTCAGTTTTTTCGTCATTGCAGCAAAAGTTACAGCAACAGAAAAATGGTACAAGGTCCATTTCAATGGTGAGAAAATTGTCTTCAATTTGAGACAAAAAACAAGCCCCTCAGACAAATATTTAAGAGTCAGTTGGACGTCAAAGTTGTTTAAAAAAACCTAGTTTTAGATAATTTCAAAAAGTCTTCAGGCGAACATTTATTTTTGTCTATGTGCAAAAAAACTGTGTATTTTCGTTCGTAGCTTACCCGTGTGCGTCTAATTTCGTCATCCCCAATGAAACAGCATCTCTTAAGAATAGCTCAGAGTTGCTTACTTTAGGGAGGGCTATTTCGGCACATTTTGCCGGCTATTTCGGCATACTGTTTTGTAGGGCTAATTCGGCTTCTCACCTGACAAAATAGCTCCTTTTAGGACATAAATATGTGTTATTATTGAAACAAAAATGCTGATATTGCGGCAGAAACAATCTAAATAATCAACATATCGTATAAAATATACTAAACGTACAGTACAGTGATCCCTCGATATTCACGGGTTCGTTATTGCGGTTTCGGTTATTTGTGACGGCCTGAAGTGCGACAGTCCATTATTCGCGGGACGCCCTTGCCTATAGTTAAAGTAATTACAACAGATCCTCGACTTACGAACCTCCCAACAAACGAACTTTCCGACCATCGAACTTCGCGACGTACGAACCTTGGCCCAAAATTA
>LQNS02278125.1:1574873-1585300 GCA_001587735.2 Parhyale hawaiensis | reverse complement strand
ATGATCCCCTGGGCTAAGTCCTATACGGTGTCAAGTTCGCTTTTGGTGAGAAAAAGGGCGTGTTCCTTCGCCCTTGGCTTGTCACAAGCATATATTTCGTCAGAGTATCGTGACTCCTGTGAGACGCTCTCGATGATCTCAGCTCGTTGCACTACAGTTCTGTGTGGTGGCCTACATTATACATAGAGGCAAACAAAACGAAATTGTTGCTGCTACGAAGATAAAATTGCTCCTATTTCAATGCAGCTTATGCTGAGGTCACATGCAGCTTATGCTGAGGTCACATGCAGCTTATGCTGAGGTCACATGCAGCTTATGCTGAGGTCACATGAGCATTTGTAAACCCAGCTGGTTGCTAGGATGTGCTGCTCGCATATCCTTTCGATAGGTACATATTTAGAATCGATAGCACGGATACGGTAGCATTAAGGACGTCCGAGACTCTCATCCTTGCGTAAGGTTTTGTGTGTGTCAATGCATATGTGGCCCCTGCATTAGAAGTTGCGCCATATTCCGTGCTAATTAAGGTTCGAGGATGAGGAGAGGGGTTCTCGAATAGGAGTAGCATCCAATCAAGTCATTTAGACATAAGAAAGTTGGTACTCAATAAATTTGGTTGATTTATAGTTCCATCAAATTCAGTATATAATGGTACTTATTTTATATCTGATTTGTGTATGCTGGTACATATTTCCCAATTTTTTCATTTGTCAGTGCTTGTCGTTATTTTTGAGATTTTTGTACTCGCGTTGAGGAATTAGCCCCGGTCATCACCAGACCTGTACCCGCCAATCTTTGGTACCGAGAAGGTAACACACACGTCCTTTTACAACAGAACCACCCCGACCTCTTACCATTCCACCGCAACGTGTTGTGTCTCTGCGTTGTCCCGCTGCAGCAGTGGGAGGCACACGGCAACAGGGTGCGTGCGCTGGATGTCATGCCCACACTGCCCTCCCGTGATGGCAATGAGCACACCAAACACTATATTGTTACGGGGTCGTCTGATGGCTGGATCAAGATATGGGCGTTGCTGGTTAGTACCTACTCTTGCTTGCATTTCTAGTGAAGGCGCTGCTAGCCTCTTGTATAATTGGTTTGGTAGTACTGGCACTTGCTTATTGATAAGTGATTACTAACCGTGGTTAGTGTTAGGCTTGTCTTGTGTGTTTAATATTATCAGTTCTTGTAGTTGTTGCCCTGATGTGATTTTCATTGAGTGCTTAGTTCGTACAGATTCCTAAACAAGGACTAAGTGATTACCTGCATTGCAGAGGAGTGACCTGAAGGAACCAGCGGAGTGCGTGAGTGCCAAGAACACCCAGTGCCGCATCACGTGTCTGGTGGTGTACACCGATGACCACTACAAACAGGCCCTCAGGTGTCGCACGCAGGAGCAAGTCAATACTAAAGTCAACCGAATGATGAAAGGTAAAAGCCGCAAGATCAAAACAAAGCTTGGTAAGAGAAAAATGTCCATGGACAGTGACGATGATATGGACGATGAAATTGATGAGGAGGAAATCAAAGAAAAAATTAAAATTGTGCCTGAGCCACCAAAGAAAAAAGTTACAATTGCCGTGAGTTCGGAAGAAGAGGATGGGGGAGAAGATGCCGGTATGGGAGACGAAACTGATGAGATAGATGACAGAGTAGAAGTGTTCACAGGCTACCAAGCCCTTAAAATGATGGGTCTCGCTAAGGATGACAGCGACACTGGTGACTCTAATAAGAATGCAATTCGAAGAAACAGAGGCAGGTTACCGAAGAGATACATGGATTAGCGGTTCTCTGCTTGTTCTGTACTCCTGTGAATATCTGTCTCGGGAAAGAATTGTAAGCCTCCGAGTTTTTAAACTATATTTGATTACCACCCTGTTGCCATAATGTTAAAGTCCACTGTCATTGGTGTTTTTATTATCCTTGATGTTTGAATATTTGTACTTCTTGAGGATATGAAATCAGTATTGCTATCTTCTTCGATGTCAAGTCAAGTTGGATTAGGTAGGTAGTGTTTATTTTAGTGGTGACGCGGCAAGAAAGCTTACTTGAGTGCAAAATCGTCACGAAAGACGACTGTGCTGCCGGACATAGTGCACCTGGCCAGACTGTTCTAATAGAACTCATCTGAGTTCGACTTTACTTCTAAACTATATAATATAAAATTGGATCGCTGTTATGTAGTCTTAGTATCTAATACAGTGGGAAGAACCCCCATTATAATGATAATCGCATTTTACCTGGTTCCGCGCCACGCACAGTTAACTCCTTATCTACAGCAATGGTTCCTAACCTTTTTTATGCTTAGTATCTCTGGGGAATATTTGAAATTTTCTCACACTCCTACAAAAATTATAACCCATATGATGACAAATTAAATTGAAACTAATTCTTTACTCAACGAATTTAAGTTAATTTTTGGATAACAGGGAAATGTAACAAGCTTTTGCACCCACTCAAAAGGTAGCTTAATGTCGCATCCCCAAGGGATGCGAGCACCCCAGGCTGGTAACTCCTGCTGTACTGGCTGGCTCTGACATCGCGCAGTTCTTTATTTTAGTGGCATACGAGAACTTGGCTATTGTCTATCACTCTTCCCTATGGGAAGTCCTCATTTACGCTAAGCAGAACCACATCATCTCTGCGGTCACCCGTGGCTGGTAGCACGGATGGTCTATGGACGCTATGGGGTAACCTTCCATCCCCATGCACGCTTCGTCGCCACCGCTTGGATCACCTGCGCACACAAAGTAGTGAGTGAATTTTTTTTCGTTGTTCAATGCATGTCTTACAAAATTGGGAACTTACCCTTTGTTACTTCATTGAGATATAAAAAAAAAATTAAATGTGCAGGTCATCACCGATGGACAGGAAACGCACGGTAGCTAGTCAAGGTATTTGAGAAGTCATGCCAATACACATGTACTTTGCGCTCGGGTCGTAACCGAGTAGTTTTAAACAATTTCAATTCTTTGTTTTAGCTATCTGAGGGGCCCGTTCATAATCTATTGTACCATTTGATCGCGTATATATGGTACTTGGTGCGCTTCGCGGGCCCTTTCCCTGCCACAATATGTTTGGGCCTCACACACCCAAGGGTCCCTGGTGCCTTTTCCGCAGGAGATGTTGCAGCTTGCCGCAGTGTCTGCAGACGAGGTTAGTTTAGTAAAGTTAGGTAGGCTCTCAATATTTGCCCTTCTGTTTCGGGTTTTGGGCTGCTGATCGAGGTGGCCGACCCATTCCCGCGCTAGACTTCTTCCTTGTTGTATTTCGTTTCCTTCCCCTGTGCAGCGTAGCTGAGCGAAAGCGTTCAGCCTTTTCCGGGGGTTGGAGATAAACAAGTTACGCCTTTTTCCTATCAGTAGCGCACTGACCATCTGAGACTTACCGGCAGAAAAGCCGAGACAAAAATCATTGATAATTTGAAACGCGCCCTAGCGGCGCACGAGCGTGTGTTAAACCACAGGAATAGTTCTGTGCGATATAGACATTGTGTCCCAGATGCGCCAGTAAAATTTTGTACTGCTACTAGTACTACTACATAGTGCGATTCCTGTAGAAGATGCAAGTCTTCATATGTCTAAACAGAGCTTACATAGCGCATTTAAAATGTCATTACTCATTTTTCTCGGTGCTAGGCATGTAACTTGAGTCTTTAGGGCATGCAATCGAGCAGTTGACCACCGGCATATCTCCGATGCCTTTGCACGTAGCTGGCAAAGAAGCACCTACCTGTGTTCCAGGTGAAGGCGTAGGTGCTGGGAAGATCCATGATGGAGTCCGTGGCAACATACGACCCGTCGCTCTGTCGCTGCAGGTCCACATAGAGCGTCGCTCGGCGCCGTACGGAGAGCACCGCTCGATCCTGTGAACTCAGCTTACGAATTAATCAGAACTACCTGGCTGCTGTAGCGCTTGTACGAGGTCATTGTAACTTCTAAGATAATCTGCGTAGAAATAGTCGAAATTTTACTAGCACTTCAGTCGCACAATGCCTATATCGCACCGAACTATTCCTGTTTTTATCCACAGGCTCGGGCCGCGAAGTAAAATAATCTGAATATGTTCTACTGTAGGGGACTGAAATACATCATGTTATTGTTGATTCTCAACCTTTGGAAACTTGGAGACGAGGTGCGCTGCCGCCTCCGACATGCAGAGACGATGGGCCAATCGCCTCAATTTATAGTATGAATCTAACGCACAATGTTTTCATGCTGCAGCAAAAGTGTTAATTATATAAGTGACAGTTACAAATGAGACCAAAATTACCAATTTAGTAGACAGAGAAATTTATTTTGGGACTGTCGTGTTGTTTGCTTGGTGTATTGAATCTGTTGATGGCGTAACCGAACTCATCAGCCGTCGACCTCTTGGTGATATCCTTGATTCAGAACGGTTTCCTGTCACGTCTAATATGAACATTTAACGTAAGTAGAAACGTTAGAGCAGACGCCAGTGAGGTTGTGTTTTTGTATACTTTGTGTGTTTGTCTGTCGCCAAGGTAACTCAAAAAAGTTATGGAGGGATCTTTACCCCTAAATGTTAGGAGGAACAGCCGAACAGATGAGTAACTTTTAGTGGATTAACGTCGACCATTTGCTTGTCTGTACTTTTTATCTTGGTAACGTAGCTAAAAACTTTAGGGACGAATCATCATGAAATTCGCACGATGTGTTACAAAGAGCAAATGACCAAACTTTTCTGATGGTCTGTTTCTCCTTTTGTTTGTCTTTATGTTTATCAGAAACGTAACCCAAAATGGTTACTGACTACGACACGAATTTGAGCGGTTGGTGACACTGGTGTACCACAGGTAACCCTTGGCTGGTGATTGCAACACGCCTCTCATTTAAATTGCCTCAGGGATCCCGTGCGGACCCTCACCTTGGGACTCATGGGATGAGTGATGAGCTTCATGCTGCGGTCCCTGCACGCCTGCAGCAGGTCCCTGCAAGAGACAGCACCCATGCAGTGGTGAACGTTGTGACTGGGTCAAGTTCGAGATGTTGGCTTAATTTGTTCTGTCATTATTTTCTTGCTAAACTTTAACAGAGCTAGTGAGTTTCTCTGAAAAACATACGCTCTTTCTGGAAGCTGCCATGTAGAGAAGTTCATTGCTCACTTCCTTCTCTACCTTTGGCGCAGCTATCTGCCTGCTTTCGTTTGCTTAATCATACTCTACAGTACACATGTCAGTGGCAAATAAATGTTCGTAAAGAATACAATATTTCGAGGTTACTACAATTAAGACCCGAGCCATCTTCGATCGGCACAGTTTAATGGACGTTAACTAATCCCATTAGCTTTAATTTGTCAAGAACTTGGATCAGTAGGCTAGCATTCCCTTCTTTCTCTCGCGGTACATATTTTACTTGCGCCTCACTTGCTCTAGAGATAAGCGGACTCGCAATCTTGCAAAGCAGCATGTTGAATTTTCGGCCGTTTCAATGGTTATCGGTTTGGGATGAATTTTTAAATAAAATCTATCCGAAACTGGCAGTACCAACGCTCGTAAATAAAGTTCCGGACCAGGTAAGCTAATGAAATAGGCTCACTGAACTGTGCTCACAGACAACGGCTCGAATTTGTCACCGAACAACTAACGTTCCACTTCTTTCATTTATTCTACCTCTACTGCAGGCTATAAGGTGAAGACATCTTCGATTTGCTGCTCTGAATGAGAATTCGGTGGCTGCTGTGGTCTCTTAGCGTGCTCAATTCACCTGATTTATACCCCCAGCTGCCCAATGGTTAGAGTTATTGGTAATGCAGCGTCAGTACTCTGTTGCTCATGATCTGCTGGGGGGGGGGGTTATTGACCTTAAGGTTGCACTGTCGAGGCTACTTTACCTTCTGTGAGGATTGAGCAATGCTATCAAAATCCCAACTCTTATTGTTGAAATTTTCAAGTCTCTCAAAGTGTACATCGAGCTCATACACGGGTTTTCAGCTGTTGTAGAACTTCTTCCTTTACTACTGACCAAAGAAATTGTAAATCCTCATTAAGTTTTGAAAGGGATTTAGTGTCACATTGTTCGAGACGAATCCAATTCACACGAGGATTAACTAAAACCAAATCGCAGTTCGAAGTTATGCTCCTCACATCCAAGCAAGCTGAGGGGCGGCAAGCTCCCGCAGCGTGCGGTCTCCGTCGTAGGTCGTGGTGCGGTAGGCGGCGCTGACGAACGCTTCCGCCGCTCCTGCTACAGTTGAGTCCACTACGAAGCGGCAGGCCGATGTCTGGAAAATGACTGTAATCAGCTGTCAAATGATCAGCTGTTCAGTGATACACATTAGGGAGCAAAGAGCGTCACGGGAGGACTCACGAAAAACCAGTGTCGGAAAGGGACGTCAACATCGACAAGGGCTACAGCTGAGCAACCTGTGAGTATTTTAATTAATTTCGTCAGAAAAATCGGCGGAAATAGCGAATTTGATCTCTTATGCACATACATGAGACTAGAGCACTCTGAGAGCGCATACCTCCGCCAAGTGAGGCAACGGTAGCAAAAAATTCAAATTAGCTCTGAAACCCTAATTTTTTTGTATAAACTCCAAAATCCAATCATTTGTGCCTTTCGATAGTAATAACAGCTTGTTCAATTTCTTGAAGATCCGTTCATAACTTTTTGAGTTATGCTGTTAACAAACGTTATGACAAACATAGTCAAACATACAAACGAACAAACCGATCTGCGCAAAAATTTGATCATTTATGTCTTTAACATTACTAACAACTCCTATAAATTTCATACAGATCCATTCTTTATTTTTTGAGTTATTGTGCTAACAAGCATAAAATTGAAAACAGTGACAAACGAACGAACAAACGGATCATTACCAAAATTTGGTCATCTACTTTTTGTTATATACCTAACAACTCATGTTAATTTCATCAAATCCATCCATAACTTTTTGAGTTATGCCATCGAGAAAAATGAGGCGGACAAACAAACAAACAAACGGATGGACACATCTTCACCAAAAGTTAATCATCTGTTCCTCCTAACATACCTAACAATCCCTGTAAATTTATCCAAATCTGTTCATAACTTTTTGAGTTATCTTGGTGACAGACAGACAAACCCGACGAAAACATAACCTCCTTGGCGTAGGTAAAAATATACTAATTGAAGAATAAACAACAAGAGCACTCTGAGAGTGCATACCTCCTCCAAGCAAAGCGGCGGTAACGAAAAATTCAAATCGAGTCTGAAACCATGATTTTTTTATATCTACACCAAAGTCTGATCACTTGTGCCTTTTGAAACACACAAACGGACAAACCAATCATCACCAGAATTTAATTAATTATGTCTTTTAACATGACTAAGAATTCTTGGATATTTCATTTAGATCCAATAATACTAAAATTCCACCATCAGTGCTGAAATATAAGTAGAGAATTAAGTACACCAATCAGTTTAAAGCAGAACATCCAAAAAGCTCAAATAGTATTAGGTGCAGTAAAAATGAAATGATTAAAAAAACACTTTCTTAAAATTAGGTACACACATCTACGTAGCCATATTCAAGCACAAACTTTCAAAGTTAGGTGGGGGAAGCTATCAAAAGAGGAACGGCAGTTTGATCATTATTTAAAGACGGTCTTTCACTAAAAAGACCGTCTTTAAATAATGGCGCACCAACCTAAACGCCGCTCACATGCACACGATTTGCGTACACAAATCGTCGCGAACGACGATAGCGCCTCCCGTACACCTAGCTGCTCCCTCCCCCATATAAGCCCTTCGCCGAAGACTATCCCGTTGCACTCAACCGCATTGTATTTGCTGGAGTTCCCGTAACCAAACAGCGACCGTGTGACACTTGTAATGCCCTGCTTGTGCTTATGAAACTTTCTGCAGATATTCAAGCCTGAAAATTTTCAAAAATATCAGCCACTGAATGAGTTTTTTCTGTACCGCAAACCTAGGCAGAGCGTTAATTAAAGAACACCAAGTGCTTGCTACACGTCAACTTACGAGTGTTGTGTCCCACACAACTCCTCCACATTGATCGGACACCATGCAAGCAGTGCAGCACTGAAGGGGGCTGTGGATCTGCTCCACAGGGGTCACGAGGTACAGCGCAGAGTACAGCTGGGTTACGAGCTCGAAACTTGACGCTGAAAATGACATCTTATCTGCCTTGTTATAAACAAAGACACTGTTCGGTGTTATTGGTGTATTTCTTTTCTGCAATAATATATTCGCTTATTTAATACATATTAGAGCCGATGTTATCATATTTTATTGTTGAATTAAGTCATTTATCTCTCTTGGAATACCTATGAAGCACTAACCACATTAGAAACTGTCTTCAATAATTATTCATAAATCAGTAGTTATTACAGTAACACTATCCGAAACTCAGATGTTTACCCTTACTCAAGAACACCTCTCACACAATTCCCTGCCATGTTGGATATTTCACCCAGGTGAGGAAATATTATTAACCTCCGCCAAGGAGGTTATGTTTTCATTTGTGATTTTTCATTTATCCCTCAAAGTGGATTCTGGCGGACCCCTTTCCCAGCCAAAATATTATTTGGGTCTCACGAACCCAAGGGTCCCAATTGACTTCTCCGCACGAGATGTCGCAGCTTGCCGCAGCTCCTGCTTACGATGCTAGTTTTGTAAAGTTACGTAGGCTCTCAATACTTCCCCCACTGTTTCGGGAGGTAGGCCAATGATTGAGATGGCCGACCTACACCGCCAGGCTTTTACCTTCTCCCGTGCGGAGAACCATGGGAGACACCATCTGCTCGGCGTATAGCTAGCAATCAAATTGGGTAATCGAAGATAGAATGAAAACGTTGAACAAAATCTAGCGACTTGTCGCTTTTTTCTTTTTTTCTTTTGTCACACAGTCACACTGTGTAGTATATCTAGTTTTAGTTCCAATTTTTCTCTTTTTTTATCATATCATTATGTGCACTGTAATTGTAACTGCATTGTCTTTAGACTTTATTTTTATTTATTGTAATACATCTTCATTTCTCTTTCACTCTTGAAAAGGGCTAGCTGGTCTATATCTTCTACAGTTCTCATCCTACTTTGCTCCCTATTATGAAATCCCCGTAATCGTGTTAACTAGTGTTAACAATTTCGCTACACATTGCCTTAGCAGACTGTTTTCTGCACGCTGCCATTCACGCTCTCAATAGAAAAAAAACTTCTCTCGATTCTCTTTTTCTTTTCTAGCCAAACGTTTTCTGTAAACGGTACTTCATACTCCCAAGAAACCGATTTTGTTTTAATTCTGTGTAGCCTACGTTTTTCTTAGCATCTCATCATAATGTGTAGGCATTGTGCCAGTGACTCTCAGCAGACCATAATCATGTTACATTCATGTATAACTCTCTGATGCTAGTGTTTAGTATTATTCTTAAGTTAGTTTTAATCAAGGAAACATCAAGTGCTGTACCCTAATCTTGTTGGACACAGTATCCATATGAGAACAATGTTTGTTTTTTCCTTTTTTTCTTTCTCTCTTTCGTCGTGTTTGTCTGTCTGTCTCTGTCTTCCTCTTTGTCTGTCTGTCACCAAAATAACTCTAAAAGTTATGAACCGATTTGAACAAATTTACAATGATTGTTAGGTATGTTAGGAGGAACAGATGATTAAACTTTTGGTGAAGATATGTCCATCCGTTTGTTTGTCTACCTCGTTTTTCTCAATGTCATAACTCAAAAAGTTATGGATGGATTCGTATGAAAATAACATGAGTTGTTAAGTATATAACAAAAAGTAGAAGACCAAATTTTGGTAATGATCCGTTCGTTCATTCGTTCTTTTGTCATTGTTTTTAATTTTATGCTTGTTAGCCCAATAACTAAAAAAATAATGAATGGATCTTTATGAAATTTATAGGGGTTATTGGTAATGTTAAAATACATAAATGATTAAATTTTGATGCAGATCGGTTTGTGCGCTTTTATGTTTGACTCATGTTTGTCTAAACGTTTGTTACCAGTATAACTGAAAAAGTTACCAATGGATCTTCAACAAATAATTAGATTTTGGAGTTTATACAAAGAAAATGATGGTTTCAGAGCCAATTTGAATTTTTTGTTCCCGTTGCCTCGCTTGGCGGAGATGTGCGCTCTCAGAATGCTCTAGTATTTTTATTGTGATGGGCTACCTGCCGTTTTTTACGTTCTGTAATGCCATCCGTCACCCTCACCGTTACTGAGATGCGGCCTAGCGGAAAACGGAAGTCTGCCGATCAACGTGTCGCAGCGGTTATGGCTGACATTGGAGCACGCGCATCAAAATCATTGTTCTTGTTTTTGTTTTAGATTAGATTAGATTAGATAGGCGGCAGTAGACGAACCAAAAGGCCCATTCCCAGAAAGACACCGGGACTTACACCCCGGTCCTCTATGAGCTATTGCCATTATGTTAGTAGAATGTAGAGGA
>LQNS02278125.1:1555447-1566754 GCA_001587735.2 Parhyale hawaiensis | reverse complement strand
GTTCTAGTGCCGCTAGCCCCCTAAAAATTTGGGACGTAATGCCCCCATACCTGAAGACACTTTTTGAGCAAAAAACAGAAAATTGATAATTTTGACCATTTTCGCCTAAATGATCCCCTTAAATTAAGCTATAAGCACTTCATTGTTTACAGAAGTTAGATTCTAGCGAGAGAAGTAGCTCAAGCGGAAAAAATATATATTTTGCAGTCAAAAATTTAGTGCATGGCATTAATGCAAAGAATTCCGCAACCACAGAATTGACTCAAAGTAATACATAATCCACGATCATATTCGGTGGTACTCGATCGTGCACTGTCAATGTAAAATAAGCAGCACTGTTAACAACAAATCCAGTGTGTTGGCAGAGATGGAGAGGTTCCAAAATATCTGTGAACAAGTATGTTGATTTTGATTTGATTTGATTTGTTGGAGGTGAGCGATCTAAGAGTGATGCATATATGGGTCTACCTGTTAGTAAGTGTTATAGGGAAACTCATCTGGAGAGCACCTTCCACTGGCCAGCCCACACGCACCGGTTTGTGCTGCACAAATACGCCAACTGGCCCCAGAGGAGCAAGTACGGCTGCAGTCGATCACGGGTCGTCAACAATTATGGCACCATCTACGGAAGGTTAAATGACCTGCGCCCTCTACCCTCCCGTTTCTAGTTAAGGTAAGTTCCTCCACGGTCGCTGTTCATACCAAGCAGCTTTGCTGATTCAGCCTACCGAACGATACAAAGATCGATCACCTGCCTCGACACGCGTGCACCTCTAGTGCACCAGTTCAGCACGCAAAGCTGCTGCTAGCGTAGGTACCGTCGTACTGACGAGAGACGACCACGATTTTTCACCAATATAAACCCCCGGGAAAGCGGTGCGAGAGAGTTGTGACGTTCGAAGGTAGATAAACTATTTAGTAACAGTGTATAGCACTACTACTGATGAACAAGGTGTGTGCTCTGCAGAGATCGCTGGCGCGCACTGGCTTCTGGCTGTCAGAGCGAGCGACGGCAATGGGATGAATTATGCATAAGATTAATGTGCATTGTACATTATATGTATAGCGCTCCTGTCATAGTTCTGGTGCAATGGATAATGCAGGCGAAATGATGACACATGGGCTTCGGTGAGGGCCACTCGTGCAGCACGATGACAACCAACACCGAAATTAGGCAACGATGCGCAGTAGATGTCCCGACGATAATTATTGGAGGGCGAATGTGCTTAGTGCAGTAACTCGTTAAGTATAATCTAAGGCGTGACTGCATCCCTCTACAATGTCTTTAGTATCGGGGGTACATTAATTATCTATTGGTGTATCTCTACTGGCCATTTGTCAATGTTCTCCCTATGGTGACCTTAAAAAAATGTGTTACTTGTTTCGTGGTTTCAATAACGTTTGAAAGCTGATGGTCCGCTAGATAAATCAAGTATGAATTTATCCTCTTTCTTTTTCCTAACCTTTTCACTTGAATGTTAAGGTAACAAAACCCAGTATGACGTTTGATTCTCCCACAGGTCTATGATAGAAAGCTAAACACGATTGTCCATTAGCATACACGTAGTGAAATTGTAAATAAAGTTGTAAGTCTGATTGGTAATATGCTCCGTATGTCTAAATGTAATCGGTCTACTCTAATTCTATTTCTGAGCATATCTAGAGAAACCAATGTTAATCTATCATGTCTATACAAAACTATGTTACTTGTATTAGTTCTTTAATATTGGGGAACACTGGCCGTCCACTAGTGTAATAGATGTCGACCGTGAATCTTCTCCTTGTGTTTGCGTTAAGAATTAATGCTTCAGAGAGCTACGTCCCTGATATATTGGGCACTGCATCCAGATGAGAAAATACTTAATATTATTTTCGTATTAGTCCTTCGATTTGGATATTGAGATCACCTATGACTAATGCGCTGGGTATGGATTTTTTTATTGAAGGTAACGCAGCTGTCCCTGCGCACGGCTATAGTCCGCTGTCGCGTCAAGGCCGATGTTAACAATGCAACATGATTTGCTCTATAATGCAGAATACTAAATTATATTAAATTTACGCATATGAGACAGCGTTGTGCCAGTTTCCGGAAAGCAAATCAAATTGTGCTTCATTGCTGTAATTAATTTCTGCGGACGAAACAGAAGTTTCGGCAGCAATGCAGTACTGTTCATTATTCACTAGTTGGCTACGCTGATGATGTTACTTTGTTGGCTGTTTGTGAGAATTCTAGTTATAGATTGGAGGTTTTGGAATCCAGCGTGATTAGGAGGTGATTGATTCCTGGTGTTCTTGGTGGGGGATGAGACTAAATACAGGTAAGAGTAAGACAACAACTATGCTCGTGTTTAGGTCACGTACAGTGAGACCTGCTCCCCCCCCCCCTCCTGTCATACTAGATGGTGTGTCACTTCCGGTGGTTAATGATCTGGTAATCTTGGGTGTCAATTTTTTACCCTAAGTTGACGTTTGAGGCCCACATCCGTTCAGTTGCCTCACAAGCATCGCAGAAAATCGGTCTTATGCCACGTACTTGGAATGTGTTTGGCTCGGTAGAGCTGATACGTCGCTGTTTTAGTTGCTACGTCCTCCCCTTTTAGAATACTGCTCATTAGTTTAGGGTTCTGCTGCTGATTGTCATCTGAGTTTGCTTGATGGAGTTGTGCATCGATGTACGGTCATGCTGGATGGTTTGTGCCTTGTGATCTGGCGCATCGTCGCAGAGTTGGTGGGATTCGCTTTGTCTATAAAATGTTTAATTGCCGTACTCATCCACTGGCGGTTTTTCTTCCGAAGCCATTCGCTCTGGCGCGTGGAGGCAGGGGATATGCAGTGGCCGCAGCTTCTGCTGAGGTTAGTTTGTTAGGTTAGGTAGGTTCTCTATATATCCCTCTCTGTTCAGCTAGCTGGGCTGCCGAGCGAGATAGCCGACCTAGTGCGTGGGACGCCTCCACTCTCTCGTGTGGAGGGCCACGAAAGCGGCCATCCACCAACCGAGATTTTCCGACAGGAATGCCCAGATGAAATATTACCACTGAGCTATGTAAAATGACAAAGTCTGCACTATACGGATCACTCATAGAGTGGAGACAGTTGTAAAACTATGGCTAGAATAAGATTAATAACTAGTGAACCCCAGCGTGAAAATTCCCGCAATAATTGATATGTTTGCCTTATATCTATAAGCCGGTGTGGAATAATCTCTGACTTCTTCATTGATCCTTTGTCGTGCTTTCATCCTTAGGTTTTCTATATCGATAAGCAGAAGTGAAATCTTGATTAAACTCTCCAATAAACTTGAATGCAACTCCAGTAATTGTCTACTGCCCGTGCATAATCATCACCTCCAGAGCGCTTCGTTGACCATCTGCCGAATTCATACGTCGTGACCCGAGAGAAAAAAGTTATAAAATCGGACTGCAGAAGATGCATACATATTGTTCCCATTTCAAGAAGTGTTGCAAGCAAGATAAGGTCAAATTTCGCCATCTTCTGCAACCTGGTCATTGATTTCTATGTAATTACGTAATCTGCAACCTGGCCTATTTTTCGCCTATTTTCTTAAGAGCGGACACGAATAAATCAATACACGAAGCGTTTTATTATATAAGGACGCTAGGCTGGTTGCGTGGGGGTTGATAACCTTATGGAGTTTCCTCCGTTCTTACGTCGCCAGTCTGGTGTTTTTTAATATAATATAAAAGTGCACGTTCGATTGGGAGACGAAATTATGTCTCCGAAGCTTGACTTATCCGAAAATTTAGACAGGAATTTTGGCTTAGCCGCTTTGAATTGTGTGTAAACTGTTGGATGCAACGCGATTACATCAAGTCGACTGAAGACTCCATTCTTTGGAGCATGTTTGATTGTCCGAAAATTTCAAATGTAACCGATTAATGATCAATGCCTGAAACTTTATTCAGTAGGTCGAAGCCAGCACACATTCTTGAAGTTTCAAATAAGTCAAGCCGGAAAGTCTCAAATTTAACACCCAATAGAACGTGCCGCATGTTAAGGTTATGCTGTAAATTTTTGGATTTTGACAATTCATATTGATGTATAGGTACCAGTAATTATTACCTTCTACTCTGAGTTGCGAAAATTTTCAATAATCGACTACTCCCTACACTCTACAAAGATAGAGTGGTGGCCAATACTTGATCTTCACCAATAACTTAATCTCGTCGACTTTAAGTAGTTGGTGTTCTGAGAAAGCTAATTATACACTGCATAGGACGTGATTTTGTAATCTACCGAACTGCATGTGATATTTACGGTGACTACACTGTATGACATATGCTTCGGAGAAAACAGTCATAGCTGAACCTACGAAATAAAAGGATCTATTGTTCCGGCCTGGACTGGAATTGATGCATCTCAATGATCTCATAAATATTAGATGTCACCTAAACATACGCTGTGTTATCATCGGTCAGGTCCAAGGTCACAATCCTTATGCATGAACATTAAGGTGATTGTTTCATTCATATTCTAGGAAGCCGCTGATGACTGTCTTCTTTCCAGTGAGCTCCAATTGCTGCTACAAATTTATAAGATATCGCTGAGCATCGTCTGTAGTTGCGGCTCCATGGAGCTTGGATAATTAGATGTAGTGAGTGTAGCCAATCACTTGCTAATCCCATTACAGTTGGGCTTAGAGGAAACATCAATTGCAATAAGTCCATTGAAATACGCTACTCTTATTAACTGCTACTGGTCAGGGGCTTTAGTTATGAGGGTTAGTTTCGCTCTCTTGGATTAAGCTGCAGGCGTTAATCCCAAACCCGTAAAACTGAGTCTGAGGTCGCTTCAGTAGTAACCTCTTAAATATGAACGCCTGTACTCAATAGGAAGCAGCAAAACTATCGCTGATAACTGAAGATGCGATCAGGTCTAAGGCAAAGCTAATGAAGTTAATTTCTCCCAATGGAACTGTTCCGATCGATGACGCCTATCTTTCGTGCCCACTTTGCTTCCTTCCACTTTCATCCTCCTACTGATCTTACTGTTGTCTGTTCTTCCTCTTCTTTCCCGACTTGCTGTTCCTATGCGCGTTGATCCTGTGTGGGAACACCTTCGTGCATGGGTTCCCCGTTTTTCTGTCGACATACTATATGTCCCTTCCTTTTCCTCTCTTAGAAGAGCTTAGTACTTATTTAGGGAGGCTTAAATCTTCTTATAATACCTAATACCTGATGACGCCTATAGTCTACAGTCTTTTCCACAAAGCTTATAGCACCAAACTAGAACGCCTCGGTGGTGTGAGACCATCACCCGCGGTAGGGGGCAAATTCAACGAAGCCATTTCTGGGTGTGTCGCCATCAGCATTTTTTGGGTCACCGGTGCTACGCCGCGTAGCACCGGTGACCCGGCCAGTCGCAATCATAGCTCAATTGACGACTGCGACACGGGTTACGGTGATGCAGGTCACCGAGCACAAACCTCTATTTTGAATACAAGGAGCACTAAATTCATTAAAATACGTAACAAATAAACACCTTACACTAGAATAAGTAAATTAAATTAGAACAAGTACTAAGAAGTTTCAATGAGAAAATTTCAAATTAAACAGAATTCTAAAATTTTTGAGCTTACTCCGATCGTTGCATGATGGCGTTATCACGAGTAGTCTTTCGTCAGGTTGGGGTAGCCTGGATTTGGCGTGATAGCGACACACCTCTGATGAACGAGGCTAGGGCACAGCCGCATTCATTCATGGATTAGCTCTTCAATAATAACATAGGGAAAAAAAGTAGAACGCCCCGTTCTCCAGACGATCTGGTGCGGTGGAGAAAATTCAACGCCGTCATTTTTTATGGCCAGCTAGGTCTAATTTTTTGGCATGGGTCACATCTAGGTCAACCCACCAAACTCCCTACAAAAAAATTATGAACATAGCTCAACTACTACCAGTTTCTGGGTGGAGAGCAAATTTCAATGCTGTTATTTTCTATGGCCAGCTAATCCTGTTTTTAGTTCTTTAATGCATGGGGTGACATCGAGGACAGCCCACCACTCCTTGCAAAAATCATGAACCTAGCTCAACTCCTTCTACCTGTTTTTGAGTGAAGAACAAATTTCATCGTAGTCATTTCTTATGGCTAGCTATTCCCAGTTTTTTGGCATGGGTCACATCGACGGCTCAACTCCTTCGACCATATATTCCGTGGACAGATAAGTATATATATATATACATATATATGAGTATTTAGGTAGCAACCCTTCTTGTATACAGGTTTTGTTAAATAGTACGCCATATTGTTTCGTTAAAATATCTTTATTTGTTTTCTCCAAAAGACGAACATCTAAAATAGTTTCTTGATCCGTCTGGTGCAGAAGTAAACAAAGTAATACTGAGTTTTTAGAAGCCTCAGATATCCTAAATTTTGACTCTGTCGAATGAAACCTGAATAAACGGGGCTAATTTGGGACACCTGTCTGCAGTTTCAGACAAGTTGGTTTGGCTTAGATAAACATTCAGGTCCCAATCGAACACGCCCTAACATACCTTTATGTTATGTACTTGAACTTAGTTTTAGAATTAAAATGCGTGTGAAAAGTTCATGCGTATATTATACACTGGTCTGTGTGTACACGATGCATACTCGCAAAGTGTCATCTATCTAATATTCATTTAAGACTGTTGATTGGCAATTATTATTATATTGAGTAGTTTCAGTTCCCGTCTCCACAGCAACGGCGATCTGAAGCAAAGGACACATAGTGTGACGATAGACACGTGGAACCCATGCACGAGGATCAACGCGCATGGGAACAGCAAGTCGGGAAAGAAGAGTAAGAACAGATTGAATGATAGGCAATAAATTACCGCTCGCGGCAAAACTAGGTTAGAGAAAAAGTACTGCTTTTTTCGACCCTTAACAATGGACTTACTTTACACCTGCACTATTACGAAGTAAATAATTTGAAAGTTGCACTACGACTCACGACCAAATATTCAAAATGTTGGAACTACTAGGCAACCCAACGTAGATCATTAATCATTTTTGGTCGCTTCAAACGCCTACAACACGGTGCAGAACGACGAAACTAAAGTTTCTATCAATAGTTTCGGACAAGTCAAGTGGGCCTAGCTTAGCTCGACTTTTAGGTCCCAAATCTAACACGCCCTTAGTCCCGCTTGATTTAAGCAAAGCACATTGAGTTTATGTCCTAATCGAACGCGCTTTAAGCTGAGTTGCAGGGCGCTCATCATACATTGAAACCATTCATTTCTTTATAGTACATCAAAACAATGTGAGTACTATGTAAGTGCATCGTCAAGGGAATGAGAATTATAGAACGATTTTTGTGATTGATTTGAACGTACAGTGCCGTAACTTTTTTTTTTTAACCTAATTCGTCGTAAGCGTAATGTGCCACCAATTTCCTGTATTAACTGACCAGTGTCTACAAACAATGTGTGTGTGTTACAACGAACAGGTCGAACCTAGCGTTCTGCTTCGGCAATAAGTGAGATGAATCAGCTGATTCATAAAAGGGTTCATTTAAGTCAGATATGTTTAGGTTAGATAGAGTAGGTTATGCCATGGTAATTAGGGTTCACCAAGGATTACGTTAGCCTAGGTTAGATTAGGTACGGCTAGGCTGAGTTCTGTCAAGTTAGAGAATAAACAACTGAGAACATAACCTATGTAATACTTCAGAAAGTACACGTTGTAAACTTTTATAGTTACGCACGCATCTCTTACGTTACTATCCATTCGACTAATAGAACCTGGCCTAGCCTATAATTTATGAAAGCATAAAACAAACCTAACCATTTAATGTATGAGTCCTTCAATTCACTTACTGGCTAGGCATTGCGCGCAATGCTTGGTGACATTTACTCCCAGTAACATGTACAGAAAATACACAGACTCAATATAAATTGCTAACACACGAGTAATTTTTACATGCTGCTCACATCTAAACGAAGTTCAAGTACATCACACACCTTAATTGATACCTATTAATAATGAGAATAAACTTTACGGCACGTAAACTGCGAATTCACAGTTTTTTTTTTTTCGAGGTAAGCTTCTGAGTGCAACACCATCACCATTCGCCCCTCCCACTGCGGCCTCTGACGCGCCACGCCATTGGCTGCCCTGAGACTGTACTTGCTGAAAGGTTCAGGAAAAAAATCGCTAGCGGTGAAGTCGCGTCACTGCTGACCTCGCTAAAATGTGGAGCCAAGTAAATCTTATGAAAATCCGTCCATGACCTTTCGAGTGGCGTAGCTAACAAACAGACAGCAAAGTAATTGACGGATTGTTACCAAAAATGAATAATCTGTTCGCGTGACACTCATAAGCAGGAAGTGAAGAGTGTAAAAATGTTACGCTCTTTGCTTTCTGCTCCTAATGGTTCCTGTCAATTTCATGGAGATTCGTTGCTAACTTTGCAAGTTATGTTGCTAGTACGCAAAAAATTGCCGACAAAAGCAGAACTTCCCTGGAGATAATTAAAGGAACATATCCGTTTGATGCCTTACCTCGTTAGTCCAGGAAAAAAAAAACCACAGCAATAAATAGTTTAAATGTGTATTTATCATAGACTGCATTGCAATGAGCTGTAGTGCGCCTTGCCACGCAGTAGACGACTCATCCTCCACATAACATAAGAATAAATAAAGCGTATTGATGGCGTCTGTAGCCTGGCCTACCTTCCGAGAATTAGTTTAGACACGCACGCACGGCTTCAATAATAACAACCACATACACATACCAAAAAAGTGTACGGCCTCAAAACATGAATTTCCCCTTTAAATACCGACACGACACGAGTGTGTAAAATAATTTTTTTTACATGGTCATTCTAAGCATCTCTCAAAATATGGTCTTTTCGAAATCGGAAGCAGTTGTGGGTATATTCACTGAAGATTCTGACCCATAAAAATTTAGCAAAAAAATCAGCGGACAATAGTATCTGCAGAGGCAGTATTATGCGGCACTTGAACACTGAAGATGGGCTTTTTTTTCTTAGTAGCTTCCTTTAATAAAACGCTGAGACACTTTTTCCAAAGCTCTAAAAACTAGTTTTTGATCATTCCCAATTTTATTAAGAAAAATTCTTGAGTAAAAAACGTCGCCTTTTATATAGCTTATGTTTATTTTTACTCAAGAATTGTTCTTAATAAAATTGGGAATGAACAAAAACTAGTTTTTAGAACTTTGGAAAAAGTGTCTAAGCGTTTTATTAAAGTGAGTGCTGATTTGAAATTTTTTAGTAGCTTCCTGTTACAAAAAAGGATACTGTACATTCTGATGCACTGCTAAACACATATGGCGGTTTCATCAGTAACTAACTGATGGAGATTTTATCATTTACCGTTAATGAGATACATGTGTTGCTTTACCACGTTATCGCGGATACAGGTACAGTGACAAACACCTCGCTTACTACAGTCACACGTCACTGTCACCAGGAGAGCACACTTTATTATCCCGACCTCCGATTGTTTCACTACAAACTCACTGTTGAATGACTTATGAATTTACGATGGTTCAAGGTATGCACACATCTCAAGTGATAATTATATCTCCGTTATTTCATTAAATTAATGTAGGAAGCAAATTCACAACTGGCGCTGCGGTGGCGCAGGACGTCACAGCAAAGGTATCCGGCCACGGTAGTCCTCATTGATATCCCTAAAAGCGGGTTCACACGACAGACTTTTAGCATGCTCTTCTCAGCGTTTAGTTGTGTCTTCGTGAACCGGCTGCGCGTTTACAAAAAAATTACAGTAGTACTAGCCGTCATCACATGAGCAGCTCAGTGTCACTAGTATGGAAGTTTCAGAGAGCTCTCCCATTTCCACGAATTAGATCTCAGAACGCTGTTAACTTTTCCACTGTTTAGACAGCGACGCATTCACATGCTTAGTACGTATGAGGGCCAAAACACTGTCGTATGATAAACCAGGACCGCACTGCAGTAGTTGCAAAAGTGCTGAGATCAACGACTGGTAGCTAGTTGCCGTAGATGGCCTTATGGATAGGTGGAACACAGTTGGTAAGCTGTAGGCAAGCACCCCCACGCGACTGCTTTTGAAGATACTGGCAAGTTACACGGTCGCACACTGTGATGCATACCTCAACAGAGCCTGACCCTCTGCAGACATCTTCAAAGAATAAGGCGTCCCTAGAGGTCGAAACAGCAAACAACTGCAGAAGCAGCATCACTAGCGACAGATCTTTGACTGGTGAGGCGCTAATAAGCAGGCGTCAGTAAGCTTCTTTTATTACGTCACACTGTAGGCTTGCCTAAACAAAGATTAAAAATTATTGCCTGCAAAAAACAGAGACTAGCGGCGAGCTAAGACTACAGGCAGCACTTGCAGCGCTCCATACCCCCAGCAGGAGGCAGAGCAAAGAGATCAGACCGAGATGCATCAGCAAAGTTCTATGCATTAACATCCAGCGCCGCCACGCTATTCAACATTTAAATAATACAACAGACTCCCCTAGCGATCATAACTAGTAATATCAACGGTCTCTGTCATACATATAAGAATAGGTAACTCAAATAGAATACAATACATAACAATGGAACTATGCTAGGGCACGGAATTGAAGAAGATAGATTGGCTAAGCTGCAGCTAGAGAATTTCCAAATCGCAGTGCCGGACTTCGGGATGCGCTTTCTGAAACGAAATGAAAAATTTGAGAGTTACGGAATGACGCAAATAAAATTAAAATTTGAGCAGGCCAGCGTACAGATAAAAGCTTTACGGTACACATTGTTATTGGAAGAGAGTTGTCGTTAATGAGGAAGAAAACCTGAATAGTTAGTAAACCAAAGACAAGAGCCCGTGATTGCCTTTTAAATTGACGTCACTCATTTCCTTACTGATAACTAAAACATCATCTAAATATTTTGGACTACTATACCACGGCACCACAGGAATAAAGAGAGCTTTGTAAAATTCAGGAAAACAATATCGTGGTGCCATAATATCACACGACACCGCTATCGCTAGCTATATCATGGCACCATTATAATACCACATGGCGCCATAACATTACCACAGGGCACCGCAATATCATGGCGCCATAACATTACCACAGGGCACCGCAATATAATGGCGCCATAACTTTACCACAGGGCACCGCAATATAATGGCGCCATAACTTTACCACAGGGCACAGCAATATAATGGCGCCATGACTTTACCACAGGGCACCGCAATATAATGGCGCCATAACTTTACCACAGGGCACCGCAATATAATGGCGCCATAACTTTACCACAGGGCACCGCAATATAATGGCGCCATAACTTTACCACAGGGCACCGCAATA
>LQNS02278125.1:1491959-1515380 GCA_001587735.2 Parhyale hawaiensis | reverse complement strand
GCCCTACGTGCATTACTGAGCATTTATCGACATTAAAGCTCATCTGCCACGTTGTGCTCCATTCCATGAGGTGGTCAAGATCTTGTTGGAGCTCGGCTCTTTTCGTGGCAGGATGGCATAGTTTTGTATCATACGCAAATTGACGGATTTTACTACGGATGTTAAGATCCAGATCATTGATGTATATTGAGAACAGAAGTGGGCCAAGCACGCTACCTTGTGGAACCCGTGATGATACCTGCGTCCAGTCGCTTGTCTCTCCTTCAAGCTTCACTCGCTGCTGCCGACCCGTAAGCCATGTCCCGATCCATCGTAAATAGTCTCCCTGGGTACCATGGGCTTCCAATTTTTTCATTAGCCGTTGATGTGGGACTTTATCAAAAGCCTTTTGGAAGTCTAGATACACAAGGTCTACACCCTTTTCTTCATCTTTATTATCAGTAACTTTTGAGAAAAAATCTAGAAGGTTTGTTAAGCAGCTTCTTCCATTTCGGAAGCCATGCTGAGAGTCGGATATGAGCTGATGCATCCTCAGGTGGTCAGTGATGCGCTTTTTCAGAAGACGATCGTCAACCTGTCGATGAGACGAGAAATCGGTGCCCATGGCGTCCCCACGCAGGATCAACGAGCACAGGGGCAGCAAGCTAAAAAGTGGAAGAACAGAGGAAAGCACCGGCAGTAGAGCATGAAACGAAGGAAACTGCGAAAAACAAAATAAAGACGTCTAACTGAAAAGTAAATAGCCCACAAGATTTCCCAAGAGCGCGAGTTCCCACCCCTGAACTGATGAACCTAACTTACCGAATTCTACGGCCAAAGGCGGCCATTCCTTCCATCTAGCAGAAGCTTATTATTATTACTATATTTAGAGGTAAACGTCTCCGCTTCCACTGCAAAGGCGACACCACAGAGGAAGAGAAGGGACATCTAGTCTGCCCGATAGGAGCGGGGAACGGATGCACGAGGATGTTCTAACACAGGACCAGCACGCATGGGAACAGCAAGTCGGGAAAGAAGAGAAAAACCAGAACAAAGCGCGAACAAAGAGTATAAAAATGGAAGGAAGCAAAGTGGGTACGAAAGACAGATGTTCCGCACGCCTAGCTAAGGACTAAGATGACCTACATAATCCTGCAAAAGCTATATACAGTGGTTTAATTCAGTTTAAAAAGTACGGCATTGGTAGGAAAGAACTAAGTAATGCACTAACTGTTCCGTTAGAGTCCACTCAAGTATTGAGTTTATTAAAGAATGCAACAAAACGCTAGGGCCTGTATTAGGAATAAGACAGTTGCAACACCTTACAGCACTTGCCCTCCATATCAAGAAGCATGGTCCCATCCAGGAAGTAAGGAACGCAACATTTGCGTTCTTTGCTTCCTGGTCCCATCATTGTCATCCCGTTTCACCAATGAGCCTGACAGCTTGTAGGCCGCATGGAGAAACTGTCTAAAGACTGCCATGAACTGATATAAAGCTATCAAAATTTATGCAGTTACGACACTTTATTCCAATAAAATTGAATATCATGCTAATAAAAATAAATCCATACGAAAACATAAATAAATACGTAATTTTTATTAAGAACACAATGTGTTCACAAAATACGCTTACAAGCTCAAAAGTACAAACAAAGTAGCCAAAGTTCAACCTAGTGATTAGGCCCAGTCACAAAATTTTATTGGTGGCCACGTACAATGAGAATAAATAGATACGTTGTGCGCGTTTGGTGGATTTGCGCGATCGATCGATCGCGCTGCGCGTTTGGTGGATTGTTCAAATTTTAAAATGGAAAACAAAAAAAAAAACAGTCCTTGCCTCCCCTAACCTACCCGTCATTAAACTCGAATATAGTCCAACTTACCCGAAATTACGGCCTAATGCCTACAACATCCACCAAACGCGCACATCAGATACACTCAGCCTACACCTGCAGACACGAATGACATTGAACAGCTCAATCTCACACAGGAGCACAGGTAATAACCAAGAGAGAAAGAACTCTTCGCTGCGTTGGTACAGAGAATTTAACAGATTACCCCCGTACAGTGTGATTGAGACACGCCGTTTCATTATAGCTAGCCTGTCAAAGGGGCTTGTGACAATAATAATAATAAAAGTTGCACGCAGAGCTCAGACCCCAGTGTACCAACAGGCTCACATATAGTCCTACCTCGAGCAATCAACAGGAAAGAGTGCAGTAGGAAGACAGAGATTTATCAGCTTACGCCTACGTGCCGTGAAATGGAAGCGTAGATGAGAAATAGCACGTAATAGGCGCATCAGCTACAGGTCATTCCGATCATGGAGGTCGTTGCCTACGTACAGAATGCTAACCCACCGCTGCTTGAGCGCCGAACTCTGATAAGTTGGATTAGAGCATATCCCTCGGTGCATGAGTTATCAGATTTTTCTACTCTCATCTGCAGGCTATATGCACATTTGAGAAACTCTACTGGATGGAAATTGAAAACTGAAGTTAATGTTTCAAGGAATAGAATATTAATCAGAATTTTTGCAAGGTAAAATCAAGGATCTAACCAGGAAGCAGGGGTGAACTGATTGCTCTATAGCGCACAATAAAATGTTCTAAGTTCGACGCTCAAGCAGCACTGAGTTATGCTTAACATCGAGGCAACGATTTGCATCATCTGAAATGAAAGCCCTTCTGTTTCTTACCTGCAGCTATTGAAACGCTTCTCGCTGTTGCCTAGAGTTGTGAGCTGTTTCTGATGCTTTCTGTATATGTTTAATACTGCTTTTTGGCACTGAAATTTATACAGTGCGTATTAATATAGTGCGTTAATAAAGGCAGTTATTCAACTTATCGTAGAAATTGCCCGCAGGCGTTGGCTGTTTCTGTAAAATCTCTTCTCTCCGTATTTTCGTAATGCTACTTCTGTTAGCCTTCCTATTTATAGGATGGTATATTAATTATTTCCCCATGGGTCTATGTGGGAACCTATTGCTGTAATAGAGCTGCTGTATGGCTTTGCTTATAAGTAGTATGTAGGTTGTATATGGTATGATAACGCTATATGGATCTGCAATTTAACTTATAAGCCTTATTGTAATCATATATTGATCTAGTTTACTGTACTGGTGCTGTAATAGTCTCAATTTATGAAAACCTTCCCTTTGGGAGTAATAAATATTTTTGTTTGTTGGCTTGCGTGCAGCAATTTATTATTCTTAATTAGAGTATAGAGGGTAATTTATTCAAAGCCTATAACAATATGATATATATATAGAATGTGTAATTAAATATTTACTTTTCGAAGAGCTTCATTTTCCACGTAGCTGCAAACTGCTGGGACGTTCAACAATAATATAGTTTGCACTTTTAGAAATGCTTCTCGAGTGGCACATCACAGAACAAGTGCTTTTCAATACACATGGAGCATAATTGTATTGAAGTGAGTGCAACGCCGGCACCTCAATGGTATTCATTTCTGCCCTCCCTCAGTCGACCACCGAAAATTTGCCGGTCATGGAAGCCAAACGATACGTCCACAGCAGCAATCCAAAGCCACGCACCTGTGGTGATGTGCATTCAAATCCGAGTGAAAGATATTCAATGTTTTGCAATGCGAAAATCAACGTCTCTTGTGATGCGCATGTAATAATCATGGGAAGCTGTTGCCCTGCAAGCATATCTGCAGTGATTCATTCGTGATGACAGTTGAACTATCTATGTAGATGTATTGACCCTTGCGGAGTTCGATGTAGAGTGTGGGCGTTGGGTTGGCACCTGTTTCGAGGGTCAATGGCAGCATTCACTGGCACAATACACCCGTCCAATCAGTAGTCATAGTAGTGTTGACATCCCAGTGGTGTCCTTGAAAGCTGCTATCAAAAACTGAATAACTTCCCTGGATGGCGTCGCATATAAAAAGACCAGAGAGCCACCACAGACTCGAGTTGTGCCTGACTGGTCTGAGGTCGAACTTGGAAATCGTCGCATAGTCACAAGTCTACTGCAGGATGCGTTCTCTGCTGGCGCTCGCCCTCATGGGCGCTTGCGTGCTGGTAAGGACAGTTGTAGCATAATAATAATCGACTTTTACAGAAACTGTATTCTGTTGTTGTTGCTTCAAAGCTGGGACCGGATGCTGAAATACTTGTAAAATTACGGTAACATAAGCTGTGCTATGCAGCTTTGTGACCAGAAGTATCGATATCATAGATTAGATAGTGTCAGTTAATTAAATTAATCTTAGAAAATCCTATGATCAAAGCGGCTTGAACCTCCAAGCAATTTACAACTAAACTAGAGCACTGAATCTCGTAGCTCCACCAAGCAAGGCAATGTTAACGAAAAATTTAAATTGGTTCCAAAACTATAATTACCTCTCTATCAGCACGAAAATCCGATTATTTACACTTTTTGACAATTATATATCAACTTCTGTAATTTTCTTGAAGACTCGATTGTAACTGTTTGAGTTATGTTCTGTCAAACGTTTTGGCAAACATGTGTCAAACACACAAACGTACAAACCGATCATCACCAAAATTTGGTGATTCGCGTCTTCCAATATTTTGAACCATTTCATTAAGATCCATTCGAAACTTTTTCCAGTTATATTTGTGGCAGACAAACATTCTGATATATATGTGTTAGTCAGAGACACAAAGAGAGTACCCCATCATCACTAGCATTTGGTCATTGTCTTATAACGTTTCTAACAGTTCCTGTAAATTTTACAAAGATCCAATCTAAACTTCTTCAATTATAGTATTAACGAGGCTAAAAAAACGACAAAAAAAAAAAAAAAAAAGCGGGCCAACCGATCATCACGCACATTTGGTAATTTACTTGTCATACTATACTCGACAACTCATGTAAATTAAAAAAATCATCCATAGCTTACTGAGTTATAGTTCTAGAGAAAAACGCATAAGCTATCAAATTGTCGAACGGATCTTCACAAAAAGTTAATCATCTGTTCCTCTTAACATGCCTAACAATCCATGTATATTTTGTTGAGATCCGCCCACAACTTTTTGAGTTATCTTGGTGACTGCTAACAGATAGTCAAACAAACTCGACAAAAACCTAATCGTGGCGGAGGCATTTTTAAAATTTGACCAAGTAGTTGAATCGAAGAGGAAAAATTGTGAAACTTAACCTTTATGTCGCTGCACTTGTGCCTGTAGCTGTACTTTTCGCTGTTACGATGCACGTAACTTTATGAAGAGTTTCCACATCATGGCCTTGCGTGTATACACGAGAGGAAGTATTGTCATCATCTTGCATTCGTAATAATATCACTAACTTGTGCCATTTTATTGTGAGAGGCCAAGGTAGTGCTAGGTGGCACTTGTCATATGTCACAAAAACTTTTGTGCTCTATTATAAGACTTAGGCCCAACTATGTTTGTCGTCGTAAGTTTTCTTTGACCGTACAGAAAATCGCACGTCGAGTTCTTGGGCGCGCTATCGTAAAGGTCTTCACTAAATGAAAAATATGAATTCCCACTATATTTCTAATTTTTCATTACTCATTTTTCTGAGTATCATTTTATCGCCAGTAAACGAAGAATACGTGAACGTAGCTTCTCTTGAACCGAGAATGCATTGGTGTGTAGCCGCAACAGGTTGCCAAAGCCAAATTTTTACCCATTTAATGAGCGCGTATTAAAATTCGTCATGGCGTACTCTACTTTGCTAGAAGTAAATATTCACCTCATGTAAATTAATTGCGAAAGTCTTTAAGCGAAAAGGAGTACCTAATGTAATTATTTAGACGATAATTATCAACAATAAATAAATGGGGTAGCTTTCATTTTATGTAAAATAAAATGAACTGTCCATTGATTAGAATTGTCGGAAAATATTCATATGTCAATGTTTAGATATCGCATCTTCACGCAGGTCTCCCCAGCAGCAAGCCGCAACCTCGTCATCACACCGAAAGGTAAGCACTCGCTGGTACAGGCTGTCGTGAGATGAAACGCTTCACCGTCTTCTTTCAACATTAATTTCCATAGGAATTATTCCGAATAACATCGTTTGCAACGTATACAAATTGGCTCGTAGCAAATAATGCAAGTTAACTCTATTACCACCGATGTGTAGCTTCTGCTGCATGCGTAAGACTAAAGCGATATAAAATAGAACCAACTTCTAGCAAACCAAGCCGACATGTGTGAGGGCGCAGCACCCTGAGGTCGGTCACGTGGGGAGAACATTGACAGTTGGCCTGTAAGTTCACAGCACTGGATAATCAGTGGGCGCCCATTATGAAAAATTTTCTAGCTGCACTGCACTTCAGTATTGTCATATGCTCCAATGACTTCATTGTGCCGACAACTATGTAATTTAATGGGCCACAGATCGTAACTGATGCACAGAATGAGATGACTCATTTATATGCAGACTCTCATCTGCATGCTCTCATCTTTCTATTAAAGAGCACCGTCGCCTCTTCTTTTCGTTTACCTAACTGAGTACTGATATGGGAGGACGCCCAAAGCTGCCAAACGTATTACCGTATTTGATTATGAAAAGGAAATTTTGTAACTTCAAGTTTGTATTGGCAGAGGCCGCAATGCGCTCACATACGGTAACACAAGGATTAATTTAGGCCGAACTTGAAGATCTGCTTACCGAAAAAATTAAAAAATATAAGTAACGCTGCTCTGTTTTAGAATGTAATCCATTTTTTTTCTCTTGGTGCAGCGGCGGGACCGACGTGCAGTAAGCCATACGGTAAAGTGACGGTGCCCGCTGGTGGCAGCGTGACCGTATCATCGGCCGGTACCCGCAGCAACCTCGTCATCACACCCCGCGCTAACACCGTCTGTGGTTGGCTCTTCACGGTAAGCTCCACGGACCATCTCTACGCCGCTAGTCAAAACAACAGGTTTCGTAATCTGCAGGCTCTGGCGGGTCCATTTACATAGCACACGCTTGCAAAGCATTTCAAGTTAGAATTCCCTCCAGATCTCTGAAACTTAAGAAACGGCAATTGCTGAACAAAGTGAATTTGATGGCTAAATTGATGCCAACATATTCGGTAAACCCGCAGCTGTGTTGAAGAGAGGTAATCATAATATGGGACGATTAGCTGAGGAAACTCGCTCTTCTGACTAGCGCGTGTACGAGCTCGTGTCTAGGTCACGAAGAACTGCTGCACCCCAACTCCCACTGCGCACTAGCTACATTATCCAAAACAGCAAGTCTTTTTCCTCCTTTTGTTTATAAGAATTGTAAGTGTTGTCTTATCAATAAACCTAATGTTAGCGGGCATTCTCTAGTTCATCAAAAGTAGGTAAATCCTTGCAGGGAATAGTGTGGCGCTCCAAAACATTACTGCTACGAGCCACCAATGGGTCGACTCTGCACGGTACAGTGTATTTGAGACAACTACCAGGGTTATTCTGTCTCGATGATGGTGTATGTCCTGACAGGCTATGCCTGTACGTATGGACTCTAATGTGCTATCATATAACTAAGTCCGCTAAGCTAGCCGTTTCTTTTTCTGTCCCAATTTAGACTCAGCAGTGTTTTAACAACTCAACAGGGTTAGGGAAAAGCCTGTACTTTTTTTTTAAAGGAAGCGACCGGTTATAGTGATGCTGGGCACCGGTCAGTATATGGCCTACCTATGAGATTGAGACAGGTTAGGCACCTATGCTAGCTCAACGTAAATTATTCTAACCTATTCTCAGCTAACTTATTTCAACATAACATAATATAACCGTGCACATACTCAAGAGCAGTTGTCGGGCAGGTGTAGCGTTGTGTTGTCGTTGGAAAATAAGCTAGGAATTTATAGACGTCAAGCTTTGGAAATTACAACTCATCTTAAGAATGGTCTCTGCTGTTCTACGCACAGCCGCACAGGATTGCCTTTACGGAATTGTGTTGTAGCTGTTGCGTGAATCTGTGTGTCTGCAAGTGTCAGTCAGGGTTAAGGCCCCATTACACATATGAACATTGCCCGGCAAACAAAGGGGCAGAGATTAGCTGCTGCCAGAGGTTTGTTGACTACCCGAACTTTACCTCCTGAACAGCTGGCATTTTCCGACCAACATCTAAGTTATTGGTGCAGAAGCCTTTCTGTCTCTTCCAGCAGTTAGAACACACCGAAACTTGCAGATTTTCTTCACTGTGTACTCATAGTCAAAAAAGAAGTACGTGAGTAACATGGAGCTGCCAAGCGATATGCCCTTAAGATTTCTCCGTCTCGTCCAATAGTCCTTCATTGTTCGACGGGCGATTTGCCTGAGATTCTGTCCGCTGTTCGCTGAATTTTGATCGCTTCTGTATTATGGGCTTCAATGAGGCGAGCAGCGACGTGGGGAGGCTGTGGTCTGTCCAGATGAGGGTGTATGGCCTGGAGGACAGTGCGTGTACGCGCGGGCTCTGTTGTGGCCAGTCATGAACGTACTTTCTCTAAGCTACCTACTAAGTTTACTGAATTGGTTCATATACACCGATGTGTTTCCGGAGTCGGACCGAGCCAATGCAGTTAGGTAAAGTAAGACGTATAAGTAAAGTTAACTTGACCGCACCCTAACTGGGGAAACTCATACGCACTGGTCTGTACTGCAGATATAGGCCAACTGACCCCAGAGGAGTATATGGCTGCAGTCGACCTTAGATCGCTTAGAGCTATGGTGCTAACGACGGAAGGTTCTGTGAGATAGATCTGCGTCCCCTTCCCACCCTCTCCATTTCTGGCAAAGACCAGAACACCCACAGCAGTACTTAGACCGGATGCTGACTGGTCACGTCAAATACCTTGAAGAACAGTAACTGACCTACCTGGCTGGGAGGTATGAACTCATGGGATTTGTCTTCTGCATCAGAACCTTTAGTCTGTTGCTACTGCGGGAAACTGAAAACGTCGTACTTTCTGCACAATGTGCTACAAGATATTAAACAACGATTTCTATTTGCATAGTGTACATTAAGCGATATTACTACCGTGCTCTGTTACTGTGCTGTAATAAGTTATTAACATTGCCTGTCCATAACTGCTCAGTCCGAGGACGGCTCCAAGCTGAGTATCAACTGCGAGAGCTTCAGGCTGCGGGGCGATGAGGAGCTCATCGTCACTGAGAGGCTCGAGTCCACCTCGAGATACAAGTAAGCATGGATATTCGTACCTGAAATTACGTGTAAACTGCTGCATGCAAACTCTCGTACGCCCTGGTTACTGAAAAATATTATTTTAGAAAATTATGACCTGCCGATGCGAAGCCAAAATGAGGAGGCAAGTGCCCACTAACGAACAGAAAACATTTAAAGGAACCATTGCTCACAGCAGTGTAGAACGCATGTTGAGATAGGACACGTACCGGTGAGTGTAGACGAGATTATAATCTTAGACAAGAAGGTTATGGTGCAGCAACGGTTTGTCCGGGAGTTTGTTATTCTAGCAGTCTCTTAGTGGCATTACTCAGAAACTTATGGCTGGATCGTTGCGAAATTCACAGAACGTGTTAGGAACGTCAGGATGAACGGAATATTAAATTTTGATGATGATCTGTCAGTCTATTTATTTATCTATCTATCGTCCTGTCCTTTGTTTTGTGTCGCTTGACGGCGGTCAGAGCTCTCGTAATGCGCAGCTCTAGATATTTTGGCAGCACTGTTAATTTCTATTCTCACTCAGCCAGGTGAAAAACACCCATAGATCGTCACTGCTTGACTGAGATGGCTAATGATCTTAGATTCTTAAGTAATCATGCAGTGCTCAAAGTTGCCTCTTCTATTTTTTACGTTTTGAAATATTTTACAATACTTATAAGTCTAGGGGTATTAATAAAAAAATATTATTATATCATGTGTTATCCGCGAAGGAAGGTGTTCATTTCTTAATAAGTACTATTACAGCTGCTCTCACAAGACGAAATAGTCACAGAGGGTATGCAGTATGAGACGTACGAACCAAGTGTCATATGGTGGTACCATGCACAGCTGGGAATCTAACCGCAGACTTTTGCAATCGTACAGAAAATCTTGACTATGTTGATTACATGAACATAAATTATTCATTCACTTCTCACAACGCAGACAATTAATGTATTCCAACACACCAATTCATTCGTATTCCATATACGAATACAAATTTAATATGAAATAACTGTCATTATCTACCCAACGGTTGCTCTACTTCGAAGGTTAACACAGGTGATGAACTCCTGATATAATAACTTCTGCTGCCGCTTTATCGTGCGTCTGATGGATTTCCTAGGGGCATGTTCGATCGGGGCCAAAATTAAGCCTTAGTGACTTGACTTATTTGGAACAATATGCAGGCGCGCTATTTTCGACCAGTTGAATTAAGTTTCCGGCATTGACCCTTAATCGGTTTCTGTTGAGACTTTCAGATACTCAATCTTTTTCTATGACATGTAGTTTGCAGTAGACTCAGCGTAATCGAGCTGTTTTAATACTTGAAACAAGTTTTAAATGGAAAAGTCAAGGCTGCCGTCTAAAGTTGCGGACAAGTCAGGCCTATTGAGCTTAAATTCGTCGTCCAGTCGATGGGCGCCCTGCGTCTCTTATTTCCCATCGATGTTCCTCTTTGTTTGCTGCGTTGACACACAATCTCACAAGCTCTGAAGTGCACAACTTTCGCCTGCGTACGTCATAATAAACACCTTTGCGACAAAATCTCTCTTTGGTGCAACATAACTGGTGACTACCGATGCCTGAATCTTACTGGATTATGAAATATTGCAGAAGTTAGCAGTATTCAGCTGATAAATATGAAGAAATAATATACGGCGCTGGAAACCCTAAAACGAACAACTGAAATGCTCTCCTGTAGACATTCTTTTTGCTTTGCCTGCAACTCCAAGTTACTACAATTTCAACTTATGATGGTACCATCTCGACCACGGCACTGCTGCTCACAAGTACCATGTACTAAATGTAAACCATTGCACCACTCAGGTACAACGGCTACTCCGGACCCAGGAACCAGGCCCTCGCCGCCAGCCAGGCCGCCGTGGCCTTCAGGCATGACGAACTGGGCAGCTCAGGGAGCTTCACGTGCACAGTTTCTTCTGAGGGTAGTGGGTCCTCCTCCTCATCCTCCTCAACCAGCAGCAGTACCACTCCTTCCTCTACCTCCAAGGACTGTAGTGAGTAGATTTGATTAGATAGGCGGCAGTAGACGAACCAACAGGCCCATTCCCAAAGAGACACCGAACTTACACTGCGGCCCTCTATGAACTATTGCCATTATGTTAGTAGGACACTAGACGGCCCGTGACCCGTTGGGTCGTCATTGCGATCGTCTTCAATTTCACAAAAAAAAAAAAACAGGTGTTATTAAGCTGGGCATAGACAACCCGCTATTCGGCCGTCCTCTTCTGCCCGTAATGGAGCGGCCCGTTCGGTTCACTATCAACACATTCTTTGCTTCACTAACAAATATTCAACCCCTAGGTTGTAAGCTAAGTCAAATTATGATATGTTATTACGTATTTCAGTTGTATTTCCCGTGGAGCCGATGAATTGATCATACCCGTTCTTGAGGCGCAGCTCAGCTCAACTTCCGCATCACAGATACAATCGAATTAAAGAGTGAATCAATGGAAACAATGCGGCTGTGCCCTAGTCAAGGAGGTTCTAATGGAGGTCCGAGCCAAGTCCATCGAATTTCTTCTCGTCTAAAGGCAAAGAATCTGTGTCAAACAAGATCCGAGTAAATAAACAAGCAAGGTTCTCAGAGTTGTGGTATAATATAGATAGATAAAGGACTGGACAAAAGAGAGAATAAAGGGGGAATAATCCCTGCCAAAGAGACGATCATGAATGCACGCAAGCACGATCAAGAGCCGTTGATATGCGAAGCTTAGAGATGCCAAAACTGTGTAGTTGGAGCGGGTGAGAGAAGAAGACGGATTAAGGTGGCCTCGGAAGCTTTGTCCGTTAAGAGTTTGCGAGTCCTGGAAGAGGAGTTCTTAGCTGAGGAGGATGTCTCTCCCAATGTATGTCAATACGATTTTTAAACGCTTTGACTGACTGACTCCGCACTAATAACATCAGAAGGGAGTCTATTCCAAATGCTGATTACGAAATATGGAAAGAACTGTTGCAGAACTGTTGGACGCAGTCTCCAGATGAGAAATAAATGGGATTATTATTATTATTATTATGATTGAATTTTTGACCGTTGTTTCGCAAGCGATCATTGAGGTCTCTTTCAAAGAGCCCCGCTGTAGGTATGTCGTTGAAGCCTTTCAAATATTTGAATGTTTCTATTAGTTGCGCTCTGAGTCATCTTTGCTCAAGAGAGGTCAGATCCAGCTCTTTTAGGCGACATTCATACGGCTTGTTTCGAAGCTGAGGTATGAATTTTGTTGCTCTGCGTTCGACTCTTTCTATGTGGGGCGATATATATCGTCTTCCCAAGTATAGATGAAATGTTATCTACTCACACCACACAATTAAATAAATTTTAGCCCACTGCCCTTGCAACTTTCTAAACTGCAAACTTAATTATTACATTTTAGAGCCTTGGTCTTGCAACATAAGAAGTCAGTGTGCTCTCCAAGTACAAGTAGACTGACAGGTTTCGGCAAATCGCCCACTCGTTGAACAGGATTCACTTAGCAATTGCCGAAACCTGACTACAAGGAAACATTAATGTAGCATATTTAACTTGAAGTGTTTGACGCAAAATACACTTTGCACAGAACTGGTCCAGATTTACATGAAATTAAATAGAAATTTTATCATAATTTACCAATTATTGAATTACTTGGCATTGCAACAGAATCATCAACCAAGGTGATTTTCGCTTGTGTCCTTCGACTTATATAACGCACGTTCTTCGGCTAAAACTTCGCGTTGCTCTCCAGTAGGGGATGACATTGATACCGCTGTTAACTTTGTGCTAGCTCGAACCGCATGAGGTACTCTGATTAGAGCTGCGCAAGTACATATACTGTTTTTCTCTCGTTGAAATTGTGAAGCAAAGAAAAAAGTGAATATTTAATAATGTTTTACTACCGTAAGGCGAGTGAAGGCTTCGCCATGCTAATTCGACGCTTTGTTTCTGTACCAGGATGTGGCATCGCCAACCGAGCGGCTTCCCGTATCGTTGGTGGAGAGGCCACTGAAGTGAACGAGTACCCGTGGCAGGTGGGCCTTGTGGTACCTGGTACCCGCAATGTCTGGTGTGGAGGTACCCTCATCTGTGACCGCTACATCCTCACTGCCGCCCACTGCACTGACGGGTGAGCAACGACCGAAAAAGCTTCCTACTCGAGTTATTAGGAGCTGGAGAATTCCATTCATTCGTTTGAAGCGGCAGCGCTGAGCACGATTTGAAAGACAGTATGCACTGAATATAGCCAGGCGTATAGACTTGCGTGCATCACTTACTTAAATATGGCAAGTAAATACCGTAGACGTTCCTCATCATTTAAAAACTGGTGGGCAATTCGATGAAAACCCACGGATGTATGGTACTCACCGGCACGTGAGTCCGTGAGTTAAATAATGACGCTGTTGATCATGTGCAGAGAAACCATCAGAGGCTTTGATCTGATGCTCGGAGGCCACAGGACTGACAGGGACGCGGCGAGCACCATAAGGGTGGACCCCGTGAGGATCATCAACCACGAGAACTACAACGCTCGTAAGTGAAGTCCAGAAGTGTTGAATGAAGTGCTTTAAATCGAGAGTATAGTCCATTTCATGTACTTAATTTTCGTAAAGTGTCCCATAACACCGAAAAAGTTTCATCCAATTTACTTAGTTGTTCATTTATTACAAAACAAAATGCAGTTGTAAGGTCATTATTGACTTAACAAAAATGAAGACGCCAGCAGCTCTTGCTATTCAAAACCTCAAGTTATACATTATTTGAAGGCTAGATGCTCTTTTACTGTAATTTTGCTAAGGTTAACTGAGAGAAACGCAACAGCTCCTGCCAAATTACTCTGTTGCATAGATACGCTCAGGCCTGAGATTTATTCATTCATTCATTCATTTAAGGCAAGCACTGCTAAGGTAATTCATCATATCTGATCTGCGGCTCATTCATGGATGAGTCTCGTGAGATTTTTTTTTTTTTGTTTTTGCAAAGCGGTGTTTGCATTGCAAGCTGTGCTGCCGGTACTTCCACACGTTCACGTAGAGAGAGAGAGAGAGTAATGCCGACGCCATAATCGTCCATGGTGGAAGTAATAAAGTCTGCCATTACAGAGACTGTAAACAACGACATCGCCCTGATCGAAATCGAGCCTCTGGACTTCTCTGACCCGTCGGTCCAGGTACGGCCTGCCTGCCTTCCTGACAACCCCAACGACCAGTACGTCGGCAGCCAGGCCACCGTCTCGGGCTGGGGCACTCTGACGTCAGGTGTGTTGTTCTCAAGTGTGCGGTATTTCATATCTAGGCCACACTATGCAATGGGACGATGAACTTACTGTCGGATGTTCTGTTCGTACATTCTTATGGGTAACATAGCTACAGAGCTGCCGACTTTCACTGCGAATCGGGACCGATTGAGAGCTGAATGTTCGTGTAAAAGTTCAGCTGGTGATTGGATAGTGTGAGTGTGGTCCAGCTTCATAGGCGTAACAAAAGTATCTGTTTAACGGCATGGAAACGCTCCAGTTGTTCATATTTTTCACTCGCAAAGATATAATAATAACAACATTGACTGTACGTCAATGTTTTTATTTTGAGTTTGTGATTTCGGTAACTGTTTCGCGTTAATGTCAAAAGACTACACCTTAATTAACCATTAGCTATATGGTCCTTGTGTGCGCTAACTCACTTGATGATATGTACTACAGGTGGTAGGCAGCCAGTCGTCCTGAACGAAGTAACTGTTCCTGTTGTGAGTAACTCGGAGTGTCGGCAAGAGTATGGTACCAGCGCCATCACCAGCAACATGCTGTGTGCTGGTACCGATGCTGGCGGGAAGGACTCGTGCCAGGTGAGGAATTATGAGTTAAATTCTGCACACGACCATAGGGTGTGGCTGCACGTGGGGTGACGTGGCATTGTTCGTGGTACGGTGTAGTTTCAGAAGAGGGAGGAACATTGTTCGACTGGAGTGCAGAGGCGTACAGATTATTGCCAGGGCCAGATTAACAAGGGGCAGTGGGGGCAGTCGCCCTGGGTCAGCCTACTAAGGGCCCCCTCTGGACAAAAAAGAAATAAAAAAGCAAATAAGGCGAACAATGAAAAAAAGAAAAACAACTCCAAACAGAGATATGAGTATCAAAGTTTTTCATGTGCCCCGCAATATTATTATGGACATTTGGACATTTCTACGGTAGTACTTTGCGAGAAGACGGTATCTTCAATGAATTTCAAGTTATTTTTCTTGATAGGTTCATAAATATGGGGTATGAGCAAAGTTTTTAAAGCTGGTGCAGCTTTACCTTGATGATTCTGGGGCCCTCAGCTGTATTTGCCGGGGACTTTCTTTGGTTGAGGGGCCCTCAGTTTTACTTGTCCCGGGCCTTTGTTGGCGTAAATCTGGCCCAGTGTGGATATCTTGTATGTCCGGGTCGATTATTCTTTTATTGCATATCCGAAATTAAAAAGGCCAAGTGTTGCAGAGTACAAGAAAGGAACATTATCGTTTTAACTATGTACTGAAGTAAACACAAATGAAATCGTGAACATGTTTTTATTCAATTTAAACGAACTTTAATAAAATTGAATCATTTCTGTTGCCCTAATGATTAGATTAATTCCTCTTCTTCTACAGTCGTGCGTGCTCAGGAGTATAGCATTTTCCCGATCTAGATGGATAGGTCCTCAGCAGACATGTTGTGCCCTACAGTTACATTTTCTCTTTATAGATACATAGGCCTGATAACCATTTCCTTGATCAATGCGTATTTGTACTATCCCCTTTTACGTTTTGTCTGTCAGCTTGAAACAAATTCCACAACCGCATGAGGAACTTTTGGATGTTTGCCGCTTCCATGGAGAACTTGTTCCACATACTGTAGGTTATTTAATAGTATTTAGAGTTGGATACCATCACTGTGTGTGGAACAACATCGAGTTCTCTAGCTTACACTCCCTTGCTAAGGTGTCGCTCCCTAATCGTCACCTCATTACGGTAGGTTCACACATCAGTCTTTATCACCAGCGAACGAAGTGAGAGAGGTGATAATGTGTTCGTTGAAGATTTAAGTATTTATATATTTGTATATATAGATATATATATATTTGTCTATCCAGCAATAAATGGTCGAAGGAGTTGAGCAATGCTCATAATTTTTTGCAGGGAATTTGGTGGGTTGATCTAGATGTGACCAATGCCGAAACACTAGGCCTAACTGGCCAACATAAATAACGATATTGAATTTGCCTCCACTGCAGTAGATCGTCGAGGCGTTCTATTTTTTCTATGTTATTATCATAGTGAATAGTTTAGACGCCTACTTTCACAATAATGGCGATCTAACAGACGGAGAAACAATTAAGGACATAGTTACATATGACAATAGAAACGGGGAACCCATGCACGAAGGTGTTCCCATACTGTATGTGACCCATACCAAAAAACTAGGATTATCTTGCTACCAAAAATGACGCGATGAAATTTACTCCCACCTTGGGTGGCGGTCTTACGCCACGAGGCGTGCTAGTTTGAACTACATTCATACACGGCGTTGCTGGGTCTGTTTAGACAATAAATAGGTTCGCAGCCTTCTTAGCCCCATATGCCTTCTTAGCCCCATATGTACTTTAAATGGGTAGGAAGAGATATCCGAAATTTTATTAGAAACACTTGCTTAGAAAACGAACATTTGCGACTGTAATTCAAACAAATCTTTCATAACTCACACAATTGTATTTCTAGGAGCACGACGACACATTCAGTTGTTTTGCAGCATGAAGGGGGGGGGGGGATGATAGAAACTATCGAATTATGCTATCAGGTCCAACAATGTTGTACCACAAAAAAAGGCAGCTCAGTACAAGCTGTGTGGTGATGTGTTGCGAGCAAATGAACCCAGTGATGCTGTTTGGAAATTTCTCTCCATCCAAAATTTTTCATTAGTGTGCTGACTTTTTTCTTTATTTGGTTTACCATCAATAGCATCACTAAACTTGAGAGAGGAGGTTAAGATCCAACCGTGTGTGTGTGTGTGCGCAAGTGTGTGTACTATTTTCAATATTCATATGTTTAAATAAAAATGCATTAAATCTTATGGGGGTTTGGAAATATATGGGGGTTTTAAGGAACCGAAGGCTCTCGAAAATGAACTTAGCGCTGCCTCTGTAATAAAATTACAACCATACCGAGAAACCTGCGCTCGTGGGATGTAACAATTATTCAAACGTTCGTAATGACAAGCCGTGGTTTCTATTAATGCTATTATCATCTAAACTAAACGGAATTGTAGATCGTCAGAACGGAGCCAAGTGTTAACCCTTAGAGATGATATGAAAAATTGGCTACAAACCGTTCAAGTGAACATGCGAATAATAATTGCAAATAAGTCAAAGTCTGATGGCGGTTTGTTCGGCCCACGACAGGGAGACTCGGGTGGACCGCTTGTAACCCAGGACGGCGAGAACTACGAGCTGATCGGTGTCGTTTCCTTCGGCGCTGGTTGTGGCGACCCTGGAGTGCCTGGAGTCTATGCTCGCGTCACAGGTAACCGCTGCAGGCACTGCATCTCCTCTAACTAGTGCAAATGTATCCTTGCAAGAGGTTATATATTCGTGTAGAAGTTGGACAGTCGAGATCTTATTTAGCTGCTATGAAATAGTACAAAATTAGACATAAGTAGATGTTTTATGTTAAACTTTGCAACTTTAGGGCTTAAAATACACAGTTGGCGGATATTTGTAAACCCTATGTCATCTCGCTAGAAGAATTCCCGTCTGCACCTGCGGCAGCGCAGTCCCTTCATTGCAACCTGGCCTCATTTTGTGCTCCGTTTGTAGGAGAGCTTGAGAAAAACGCATATGCAGGACAGTGTCAGATGACATCCATTGATTCGTCGACGTCGACTGATACTGAGCCCAAAAGACTTGGAATATACAAAACTTCAGGCAGAAGCTTCGGTTCCGCTACTTTAAATCGTGTTGCAGTTATTAGAATACTCCCGATTTCATTTGAGACTCTGAAAACTGAATTCACGGAGTAAATCTGTTCGTCTCATCGATTGAGGTTTAAAGCCTGGAACTCAATTCATTATGCAGAAATTCCGAAAAAGTCGAGCCTATTGGGCCTAATGGACTGCCCAATCGATGATGCCTGTATTTAAAATTTGTTCTACGAAATACGTGAAGTTAGTGTACGAATCGTGCAACGTAAGCCTACTTCAGTTATTTGTTACTTCAGGTAGGAGTCCGCGTGTGGCCAATCAAGGCCCCTAGACAGAAGGCATGTCGGTCAATCAGTGACGTCACGGACTGGTGGCCACCGCGTGAACAGGCCTTGTGTCTTGAGCGGGCTTGGTTCAACAGCGACCTCGAGGGTTGCATCTTGCAGTTAGAAAGAAGTAAATAAATAAAGAAAGAATGAAAGAAAGAAGTAACATGTACTTCTCATATGGATGCTATGTCCAACAGTTCTCAAGTCTCACGTCCGAGTGTTGTTAACCGAACTCTGCTGTAGTTTGGACAACAAAGGAATCTATCAGTAAATATCCGCCAACTTCAAGCAATCGTCGTCTGCCAGAAATCGACCGAAGAAAGCAATTCCCATTGGCTTCGGCGTGTCGGTAACTGCAATCGCATATTCTGGATTTATACTTTTGGAGTGAGCTACATGCATTAGCTACAGCCGGTACTGAGATTGAGATGGCTGTAAGTGGACAGCTGAGGATGAAGATTGAGCTTTTAGTCGTATGGAAATAATCAGATGAGGGTAACACTTGGAAGTCGATCCCAGGTGACGAAATTCAACTTATGACTCAGAGGCAGGACAAGTTAACGGGTAACAGTATTGCGAATTTCGATTGAACAGCACCCGATGAATTTCTATTTTTGGCTGTCACTACTTGATTTATATTTAAGCATACGATTATTCTATTAGCTTGGCAAGTATTTACAATGTTCGTTTGCTTACTCGCAGAATATCTCGACTGGATCGAAGAAAACACAGGTGGCTGCAACACGTGCCCCCGGTAAATCCACGGACTTCTTCCTCACGTTTTCACTTCATCAGCACAAAAGTTTGAACCCGCCGTCAACTACTATACTGCAGCCATGCCAATGTAACTGTCAACAGTATATTTAAATTTAGCTACGAGTATGAAATATTGAAACAATGTTTGTTTTCTAGTACGATAATTAAAATTCGGCCAGTAGAAGTTGATTTTGTAATTTCATGATGTTCATTCAAATATACCGGTAACTTGAAATACTAATATTGACTTGGTTTCTTTACCTACCTTTCGAGTTGTTGTTGTACTTCGTAATAGAAATGCAGTGGCGGGGTGCCAGTGTGCTGCGCTTGCATGCTGTAGTACACAAGATCGCTAATAAATTAACAGTTGACGGAACAAGCAATTTGACCCACTGTGTCAAAAATTATATTAGCATTTAGGGTTACTTTGAAAGTACACGGAAGTTGGCAAGTTAAAACGCCTGCGTATTCCAAATCGGTGCAGTAGTATCTAAGAGAAAGCATGAAAAAGGATATATAATTGGGTGTGTACCCTAAACACATTCTTAACCATATCAGGGCAATGAGTAAAAAATTTGGAAAGTCAATGCTTCTCCGCTATCAAAAGAGAAAAAATACTGTTCATTTGAGCAAAATTTTTGTAATTCTTCAGATAGTAAGAAAATGGTTCATATAGCACGGAATTTTGTCCTTTAATTTTGTTCCTGGCACTTTTAAATAAGCTCATAAAGGTTTATTAAATGACGCATAAAGCTGGGAAATTAGGACAAATAACTAGAGCTCAAAATCACGCGAATCGGCCCCGTAGTTACGAAGAAAAAATTGGGAAAATATCAAAATTCGTGTCCAGAGTTAATACATTTTGTAACCCTGGCAGGGTAGTGGGATAATTTATGGGAAATGATTGTTGCACTTGACTGCAGATGGCAAAGAGGAAGTATTTTATAAAAAAATCCCAGATACTTTTATTTGTCAAAATGATACGAGGGGTTAGCATAACCCCTAAGTTTAACCTTGGTTGTGTTATATGATTTGACTTCGACTAATTTGATGGCAGATGCAACTTAGTAGAGAAATTAAAAGTGAATGTACTAAGCTTAACATTATAAAAATTAGTCTAGCTACTTGAAACACTCGCCATATACCCTAGATTTTAGGTACTCAGGAGACAACAGAAGGAATACCACTATAATTTTTTATTGATTCTCATATTATTAAATAGGAAAGAAAATAATCTTAAATGATAATACACTTTGCATATCATCACGGATAGTGTTTAATTTATGTTAACTTATTAAACTGAGAGCAAAACCAAGGTTAAATCAAGGACCTAAAACTAAAAATTTTGAGACTACATAATATATATGGAAACCAATATAACACAAGTCCAGTCAATAACGAGGACTTTTTGTATGTAGCTACCGTAATTTGACGCATTGACGATACGGCCTATCCACTCTGAACGATATTAAGGCAGTTTAAGAGCAGCCCGAAAGTTAGCTAATAATGATAGAGAGGAGGAAACAACAAGCCACGTCGGTGAAGTGGAGGGTGTCAGATTTTCTCTTCTGGTGAGGTGGAGACTGTGGAACATTTTTTGAGGAGTTGTGCAGCCTTGGCGGGAGTTCGGCATGCCGATCGTCTCCAGCAGCTGGGTGTAGAGGACCTCTTACTGTTTAGAACGCACTCTATAGAGGAGACTGAGATGTGCAAGAAGTAGGCTATATTCTGCACTGTGGAGCGCGAGAGCAAGACTGATGTTGAAGTTTTAATTTAGCGCACATTGTTCCATACCTTCCGTATTTCTGATTCTAATCTCTGCGTATGAATGCTCCTTAAGCTGCTTAGTTAGGCCTACTTTACTTCTTTGATTTATGAACTTTCGTACCAGCTGGTAGCACCTGCCTTTTATCCCGCCCAGCGGGTCACTTGTTTTATTGCTGCCATGTTTTAACTGGCAATAATTGCTGGCCTTTTTAATAAAACTGGAACTTCTCTACTGTTTGTTTATAGACGCACATGCACTAGCTACCGTTACCTACATCGGGAATATTCAATTGGATTTTGAGCGAGGGAATCGAACATGTCTTGGACTTGCAGTGTTTGAAACTGCTAACGTTTTGAACCGGTGCTGATGCAAAGTGCTACACCAGTACTGCTGAGGTGATCTTTCTGGCATGACTAAAATCTGACTAAAGCAAGTGTGATGCAATAATAAATTCAACTCTATGGAAGTTTTCTGCGTATTATGTTGAGTGATGGAACGTCATTATGCTATGCTCGTTTTGAATAATTCCCCATAAGTTTTTTTTCCTGTAGTCATTTTAAAAAGTGGAGGAAATTAGAACGGCCCGATGCGGTATCCGTCCAGCCCATGCTATTGCTAGCATCTGTCCAGCCCCCCCCCCCCCAATTTGGGACTTCGGCTATTTATTTAGGCTGCCGCCACACCGGAGAGACGAGCGACATGCAGGGTGTAATGCAATAAAGTTACTGCACGACAAAATGTAAGGGAGAGTACAGCAGTCTACTTCTGTTCCCACTGCTGCAACTGCGATGCCTCACGATACCAGTGCATTGCTACAATATGACTCCCCATAAAATTCGCCTGTCGTCACTAGTAGCACTCTGCGTGGCCCCGACCTTAATATGGCAAGAAATTCAGGCATCAAAGGTGAAGATGCTCATCAAGGAAAGTTTTAGAATCCATCATACAATCTACAACATCATTCAGGAGTCAGATTGAGGCGGATATTTATGGAGCGTTGTAACATTGATACAGACGTCGAGTGCAAAAATAATTGAAATTTTATTCGCCTGGACAGTATCAGTAGCTAAGACGTTTAAAAAAAAGCACACTTCTTCACTTAAAGGGAAATAATTCAAGCAATCGCTGAAGCTTTAATTTGATTGTATCCGTGATATGGAAGACGGAACTGAGTTATGCTGCATGAACGTGCACATTAAATTCAAAAGTGATGCGGGCAATGTAAGTGAATTACGTAACTCATACATTTCCCCGTGCTTACATGCAGTGCTGAATATTTCTCTCGAAGCAAAGAAGTTTTTGATGGTGACCACTTAACGGGCATTTGCCACAGAGTGGACTGGAGAGTCAAACAACACGAGGTCCATGGCCAGCTTAAAAACACCTGTTTTTATGACAGCGAAGAACATCATGAACATGGTGATGTTTACCCAACGGGTCACGGGTCGTGCGCCGTCTAGTAACTATTGCAAGGCTTTATAAGCCCCAGGAAACAGAGAACCTAATGTTATGTTCTTTGTTTCCTGTTACGCCTCGTCCAGACAGTCAAACTTTTCAAGTTAAGTACGTAAGTTGTAACTGGAGGGTTTTTAAAAATGGTATTCCAGGTAAATGTTGTGTATGTTAGGGTTCAAGAGTGCAACACCAGAGTCAACAGAACGAATTTTGATTACCAAATCAGCGTTAAAAAACTGTAAACTCACGCACTTGCAGGAGAACCGCGTAAAACTTTCCAAACAAGCCGCCATTTGTGTAGCCTGCTCGCCTTGAGGGGTATATTCTAGCAGGCCCTATCTATGTCAGAATATAAATAGGCCTCGCTCACCAAGACTGCCTGAATCCTGAGTGCCTTTTCCGCAGAAGATGGTGCAGCTAACGGCAGCTCCTACTGGTGAGGTTAGCTCATAAGCTTCCTACACATGGAGCATTTTTTTCGATGCGCGTCTTCTACGACAGTCGTCATAAAAGACGCCACTACCTACACAGGGGGCATCGTTTTCCGGTTCAGTTTGCAGTGACATTTGTTCTCCAATTTCCATCCATGCTTCTGCCCTCTTGTTGGGTTCTTATAATCATCAATAAACATATCCCATAGCTAAGTCTCTGAAAAGTAAAACTGTCCGCCACAACATTCCTGACTAGTATCCTGCATAACCTTCAACTCCGTACCCTTCCAGACGGGTACTAGACATTGGGAGTGTAGACGGCTAGGCTAGTAACCTACTAGACAGTGAGTAGCATTTTCAAAACTACGTACATTACAAAATATGGGTTCTATGACCAAAGCAAGCAGGGTTAACCATAATTATTGCTACCGGCAAGCTTTTTGACATGATTGGAATGGATTCTGAGAGTTGGACGGATACTAGACATGGTCAGTCTGTGATGCTAACTAAGGCGTCTTTTTGTGACCACCGCGCGGATGATTATTCCTGATCGCGCAAGATTCGCGCGTTTTTGTGACCGCATTTTGACGTGATTCTGATAGCAATCAACCGTGATCAGTGGTGAGAATTGATTGCAGCGTGATTTCCTCCGCAGGCTAATCATGCGTGATCA
>LQNS02278125.1:1443315-1459615 GCA_001587735.2 Parhyale hawaiensis | reverse complement strand
GCCTCCAAAGTGAAAGAGTGCGCTCCGCACGCAGCACGAGTCTCTCTCCCAAAAACCTTGAGGGCAGGGAGAGAAGAATACAACCAATGCCTCTTATTATTGTACACCTTATAAAACATGCATAGCTCTGCTACACTTCTCCTGTGGGACAGGTTCACTAGCCTAGATCATTATCAGCGCACAGCCTGCTGGCTGAATTTCCCCAAAACCAAAGCGTGGGTATGCTACTCCGGACAGAAAACTGCAGGTCTTCTGTCCGGGTCTTAGTCCTTGGTTAGGGATAAATTTCCTGTATCCCTAACAAAGGAAAATTCTGGACAAGGGACTGCCCTTCCCCCTAATTAGTACCTTATTCAGAGTATCTCCTGTACTACATTTCAGAAGAAACGTTTAAAATCCCAAAGGTAAAGTCAACTTGACCATAGCAACTGGGAAACCCGCATGCACTGTTTTGTGCTGCAGATATAGACCAACAGGCCCCAGAGGAGTACACGGCTGCAGTCGACTACAGATGTTTAGAGCTATGACGCCAGTGGCAGAAGACTCCATGCAACAATATCTGCGATCCCCAACCCTCCCCATTGCTGGGGAAGGTCAGTAAACCCACAACAGGATGCAGACCGATCACATTAAGCGCGCAAAGATCTTGCCTCGCTGGGAGCGAGGTTCAAGCCTGCGGCCTTGAGAGTCAAAGTCAGACGCTCTATCCACAAGAGTGTCATCAGGGAAATGGGAAGTGGAGGAGCATGTACCTAGGTACCAGGGTTGCCGAGTAGGAGGGGTTGTTAGCCTGACTCTGCAATCCCATTTTTAAAAAATAATCAATTCAGAATTTTCAGTCTCAAGTTTAAAAAATAATAAAATATATATTTTGTAAATGTGGATATCTTTTCTTTTTGGCTGGCAAAAAACCTTGAAATTTTCAAAATTCTGTTCTTTTCACTATGTAGTAGCTATGCACCAGACGGACACGCACTCGAAATTTTAAGCCGCCAGTGTAACCCGAAGTGGGTGAAATAGGGGGTTGGGGGCGGGGCTCTTTTTTTTTTTTTTTTTCTTGCAACACTCAATTTTTGACTTCAAAAACTGTTTCATTATTCGTCTGATCTCCATGAAACTTGGCAGAAAGATGTAAAATCGAAATAAATGGGGATTTTACTCCTGCACTTTTTATCCATTTTCGCCACAGAAAACGAGTTATTCCAAGAAAACAGTTTTTCCCGCCAAAAAACAGTTTTCTTTGAATTACACATCTTCTAAGGTGAAAATGGGAAATAGTACAGGAGTCTAACCTGCATTCTTTTTTCAATTTTACATACCAGTACAAAGTTTCCTCCAATTCAGAACATAAATAAATAAAAAAAAACAAATTTGAACCTGTTGGTGGGAATTTTCAAGTGAAATTGGGGAAAACGCCTCTTGAAAGAAAAGGGTTATAATTTTTGTTCAGATTTGAATGAAACTTGGTGCACATATGTAAAATCGGAAAAAATGTAGGTTAGACTCACGTACTTTTTCCCATTTTCACCATAGAAAACGAGTTATTCAAAGAAAACGAGATTTGGCCCTGAATTCTCAACGGATTTTTTTTTTTCATTTCAGAATGTATTTCCCAATACAGTTTTTGAGCTACGGAGATGATTTTGGTATCAAAAGAAGCGGAAATTAATCTTCCATCAAGAAATCTGTCGGTGGCTTCGATTTTCAAATTAGTAAATTCTTTGGCATGAATTTTCTGAAAATAATTTACAAAATTTTTTTTTCACATTTTTTGAAAAATTTAAAAAACTATACTGAATATCAAAACCTCCAATAGATTCCTTTATAGGGCAACAAATTTTATTACATTTAAACCATAAACCAGCTCTCTCTAGCTAAAAAAAAAAAAAAAAAAAAAAAAAACGCTAGAAGGAGATGCATTTTCCCCTAACCCTATTTTTTGTATATTTTTTTCTAACAAATTTTTTAGGAAAAAAACAAAAAAGTGTACAAATAAAAACATGTTCTTTTTCAATTTTACACATATGTGCCAAGTTTAAAAAATACATATACTGTGCAAATTTCAGAACAATCAGTTCACAATTGATAATTTTGCCTCCCCTCTAAAAATGTATCAGGTGCGAAAGCGCTACCCAATTTGTTCTCGTAATGTCCCCAATTTAATATCCAACATGAAGCTAATGATGCAAAATATTGTATACGTACAAAACTATTAGCATCTACAACTTAATATGTGCGTATGTATATATGTACTAGTAAAAATTATTTGGACATGTTTACAATAAATACTAGAAGGATCAAGGAGTTGGAAAATCTTGAGGACCCGGAGTCGGAAATTCAGGAGGGCCAGGAGTCGGAGTCACCCCTTGAAGCATCCAACTCCGCAAACCTAGTAGCTACTTGCTAGCTATAGGGATAAAAAGCCTGTTCCGCGAATCCCTTCCCGCCTTGATGATTGGCACAGTACCCACTGAAGGCTATTAACAATCAGCATTGGATGCATGACGCCAGGACACCTATACAGAAAAATATGAAGCAAATCAAACTTACTTTCATGAAAAATTTCTAGAAGTGGCAGCTTTATCCAAACTTGTAATATGTTAGATACTAATTGAAAGGGAGACGAAGTCAATTATTGCTCATTAATTATCATTTTCTTTTTCTGAACATGTGCACGGCACTGACATGAGCTTATTTTTCTACAGAGCTTTTTTCACTAAATAGATAGGTAGCTAACACTGGCTCGCGTTTCAAAAATTAACTTCTGCCTTTGGAATACTTTCAAGTGTTTAGAATAGTTTTTGATGTTGAATTCAAAAATGTCATTCATTTTCACGAGTCAGCTCCGGTTTTTAAAATATGAGATTTATATTTTAGCATACTGCTTGCAGTCTACAGCATAGTTAAAAGTGCGTATTGGGTTTCCCATATACGAGTAATTGCCTATAAAATATATATTTGTAACTATTCAGAAGTATACTTTGTGTAATGATTAATCGTCACAGTAGAAACCACCCTGAAAGGTTTGGTTACATCTGTGGCCACGTGGTTTTTCTCAACTGCGGAGCAAAAAATGTGAACTTACAAAAGGAGACAAATGAGGACTGCTTTGGAACGAGACTAAGGCATTTGCCCGCCATATCTGCTGCAATACACGTGTGAAGAATTTGGTGGAGGAGGAATAAGAAAAGGAAGATGTCATTTGCTGTACCATTGATTTGGATGGAAAGCAAGGGCCACATTACAGACTGCTACTACTGCATGGCAGATCTCAATGGCATCAATCGCATGAACAAGCACCAGGTTCTTGGCTTGCACCAAGAACTCCGTGGTATGGTGGAACGGTATTGAGGCCGATGGGAAGTAACTTTTCTGGCAAACTACAGTTGGAAGTCCTTGAAAAAATCATTCATCCATGACTAGCTTATGTTGTGCATTGTACTCTTGTACAATAAAATGAGTGGGATTTTCAGAATCAGCATTAAAAACTGATTAGGATTCGTGTATGATCTGGCAGAAGCAATTTTCAACGTAGACCAATGTAATGCTTCATAAGAGTTGCTCTTCTTACCATGAAGCTAAGGATTCTCCGTAAGGGCCTGTACACACAAACTGACACTAAAAGAAGCATAAGCATGCATTGTAAAATGCAGGCACAAGTAGTTGAAGCCAGTAATATGGCTACTGCACGTCATAAAAGAAATGCAACCGCGTGGCAGTGATATTGCCTAAGTCAATGAAAAAAAGCTGCATAGGGTGAAAAGCCCAATTGAGACGAACTTTTTTTGGCGAAGTTTACAGTATTCGCGTCTCTAACTTCGTTAGTAATGCGTGCATCCTCATGTGCTTTGTGTCGCATATGTAAAAACTATTCCTCTTTCACATGATCTTTTCAGATTTGCTCTATCTTGAATAGAATTTGAGTTATAGCCCCTAAATGAAGTGCGTCTCCTCAGGACCAGGCGGTCCCGAGAGATGCACCTGGCCCAATCGAAAGTTTGAGAGGCATTTGCTTCTACAATATGTGCATTAATAGTGTAACTTTTGGCTGCCAACCTCAGAAAATCTTCTTTAGACATCCACAAGACCCCTGAAATTGAAAAAAAATATGGCTTGTTAGTACGCACATGCAATTATACACAAAATTGTAGAACAGTCAATGCCTAGCCTTTCCAACCAAGAAACTGGCCAAACATCAACTTTTCACCATTGCTGGTGTCATTACATCAACATTTTAAAAGCTGCATTTATAATTTTTGGTGGGTGGCTAGGAGACATATTAGGCTTTCTTTTGCAGGCATTGGACAGTTCTTACAATGTCTAGTTACCGCACCACAGTTTGTTTACAGCAAATGCGTCCCCACTGGGCCAGTGTATCTCCTTTGGACCCCTTACCCTAATAATCACACGACATAGCTAGTACACTTACTTTTCATTTTTGTCGAGGATTGATACATTGATTCCTCCAAGGATAATTTTAAGATAACGACCACTAGGTTTGGGCAGGATATTTTCCATTTCATAGAGCTGGGCCTTGCGGCGGATCAGGTCAGTCTGTAGCAGACTATTGCGCTCCTTCTCTTCACTGTCAAAGCTCGAGGTTTTCTTGTCTATTCTGCAATAGAGATAAACTTGACCACAACCACAAACAATTCTCAAACATGGCAGAAATTATTTCCATGTACCAAATTAGCTAACATTATTAGTGCAGGCCCTACTACTATCTTACAACTCCTTACCCACAAAGTTTATGCATAACTTGGAATAAAAACTTGCAGTTTGAAAACTCAACACTAAATTGTACAAATTGAAGATGTGAAGGTGATGAGACAATTTGATTTGTTTATAAAGGATTGCGTATAGGTCCAAGGCTAACTTATTATGATGACACTAAAAGGTTACATCTGACAGGGATGAAGGACATAAATGATCTGCTTCTTGCGTATCAGTAAGATTGGAGGGCTGTGAAATAAGCATAGGTAACTTGTAGCATTGGAGATTTCAGGGTAGCAAGTAGAGAAAAGAATGAGCAGTATGAAAGTTGGGGTAGAGGTCTTTGGTGGGTGTAAAATACCAGTACCAGTAATGAACAATTATGATGAGGATGACATGTGAGAATGAGTGCGCTGTGGAACTTCAGACTAGAGGTGGACCAAATAGCTATTCGCATTCACGAATGTTCACATTCGTGAATATTCCCCTGTTTTCTAATAGGTATTTGTGTTCGCATTTGCATATATATACCCAGACATGGCGAATATTTTGCGAATATCTAACTAAGCATATCCACCGATGAAGATCCTTTGAAATGGTAAAAGATGCACGCAAATATTTATCCCAATCTTTTTCAGCTAGCAAAGTCTTATCTTGCTCGTCCACCAACTAGTGTTGTGAGTGAGCGTCGTTTTAGTGGTGAAAAACGAAGTAAACCGACAGGTGAAGGAGTAGAAAAATGGTTACTGTATTTTTGAAATTTTGAAGTTCAACCTGCCAATCGCTAGATGAGTTAGTTATAGTCAGAAAGTTTAAGCCTCCATTTCCAAGCAGAACGATGTCACAGAGGGAAGAGCAAGGGACACATAGTAGCTACACCGATAGAAACGGGGAACCCATGCACGAAAGTGTTCCCACACAGGATCAACGTGCATGGGAACAGCAAGTGGAGTATGAAACCTGGAAGGAAGAAAGCAAAGTGGGCCTAGCTAATGGCTAAGGTAACCTACACGAGCCCCCTGGGATTGCCACGCCCCATAAACTAGGATGGCGGACCTAAACTAACCTAACCTTATGGCCTAGGGCCCATCCTATGCTCCCTGAGGGGCCAATAGTAGAATTCAACTATTAAATAGCTACTTGGAATTCATAATTGTACAAGCAACAACAATAATGGCTTGCATGCAATCTAGTCAATGTTACTGTCAATCTACTAGTAAATAATCCTCTTTCAAAGGGCAGTGATTGGGGAAAGAGGTTGGTGGGATGCATGTAAGAGTAAGTCCTTGTACCGCATCGTGGAAACAAAGAAATTTTAATGGATTTTTATTAGTTATTTAATTTTCGATGGCTAAAGCTAAACTCTTACAATGAATTCGAAATTTAAATAATCCACTCCAGAGTCTAGACTCTACAATCCAAATCAAACGTGAATATTTGAGATATAAAACCTTGAGTAAATATTTGCTAGGTAGGTATTCACATTTGCGAATACCAAAATAAAATATTCGCATTCACTGATGATAAAAAACAGAAGTATAGTCCAAATCTACTACAGATAGTACTGGCACACAGTAGCTATAAGGTTGTTAGAAGAGAACAGATATGGTGCCATGAGAGTTAGTAAAGCATATTACAGAATTGGACTAAAAGGGGTATTGTCTGAAGTTTAGTTACAGATGTAGCTGTGAAACCAGACGTAGCTGTCAGGCAATGTTTTATTATTTTTAATATAATACATAGTTATTAATAACTGTAAGATTACATTAGGTTAGGTCCTATTTACTGAATTTAGTATTATGGCCTGACAGACAAACTGACAGGTCTCAGAGCTACATGGGCGTGTAGCTGCTGTTAGGCTGTTCTGACAGCTACAAGAGGTTTTTCATCTACAATATAGCTAGTTACTATCTATTACTGAATACAACCTCATATTAGGTTAGATATGGTTACCCCTCAGGGTTAGGTTCACCCATCCTATGTTATGGAGCCTGGCAACCCCAAGGGGCTCATGTGGGTTACTTCAACCATTAGCTAGGCCTTTGGGACGTCTGTCTTTTGTGTCCACTTTGCTTCCTTCACAATCTCACACCCCTACTGAAGTAAAATTTCAGATCAGGGACTCCTCTAGTTCTGACATTTACAGGTAAAACGTCACCCTTTTTCCATGCAGGGATGATTTTAAGCACATTTAGAGGAGCAGAAAAGTAAATACAAGAATGTAACCTAAAATTAGGTTAAGTTCATATATCTACATTTTTGCTCCTGTAAATGTGCTTAAAAGCATCCATGCATTAAATAAAATGTGACATTTTACTTGTAAATAATTAACCTAGCCTAACCTAAAAAATTATATAGGGTAGAGGCATTAGTCTCCGATCACTTTTTGCGAGAAAAAATTTTTGAGCCTTATAATTCCCATAAAAATGACGATAACTCAGTATTGTTATATATTAAAAGAAAGAGCATGAATTGAACTTTCATTTGAAAGTAAGTACATTATTCTACAATTAATAGTTTTTTTGTTATAATTGTTATAGTGGGCTGATCGGACACTTTGGGCGAGCCAGTAACTCCGATCAATTTTGACCGCTAATGATTGGTTGGAAGGAAAATAGAAAACATTGAGACTAATCAACAAAGCTATAGGAGCTGCTAGATAACCTTGTTTTCTAACATCTGAGTGATTTTTATATGGAACTGACTCCAATACATGGAGTTATGGCTTGTCCCTTAACACTAACGACACCCCCAAAAAATACTACAAAAGTCAACTTTTGGAATAGCATATTTATGGTTTGCAAAATGAACGTTAGTGTATTGCACCTTCCTTGGGCAACAAAATAAAAATTTTAGAAACATATTTCGAGCTCCAGTTTACCTTAGTTTTTGAGATATTTACAAGACCGTTTTTTCCGATCACATGAATTTTATGAAAAAAAGTGTTTGAGCAAGAACCATGTACTTAAAACTAAAATCCGTGACTTGTTCATGCATAAAAACATATTAACATAGCCTAGGATGTTATATTTTTGCCGGGGCTTGATTGTTTGTCAGCCACATAACTCAATAAGGGTAGCACCCCCAATGGGGACGTAAGTTTCGCTTGTTTTTTTTTTTTCTATGGTGTTACGATTTGTGACACGCACAGGTAGCTGATACCTTATGCGCCGTGCATACTGGCGCAATATACTATACATAATATGTACAGGCACTGATACCTTATGCGCCGTACATACTGACGCAATATACTATACGTGAAACGTACAGGCAGCTGATACCTTACGAGCCGTGCATACTGACGCAATATACTAGCTATATGTGACACGCACAAGCAGCTGGTACTTCATACACAGTGCATACTGACGCGATGTATGATACACAACATGCACAGACAGCTGGTACCTTATGTGGCGTGAATACTGACACAATATATGATAAACAACATGCACAGACAGACCAAATCCTATGGGGTCGTGGTCAGGTGGTGCGCTTTTGAAGGTCAGGGGCGGATAGAGCGCACTATGCAACAAAAAAAAAAAAAAATACAGCTACCACTGCTGCACCACACGCTACGGCTACACAAGGCACCCTTAACTCCCAACCGATTCTGGTCTCACCTAACCTATTCTGTACTGACCCTCTCTTCAACCTCAACTTCTAACCTCTAACTTAACAGCCTCGCGCTACTTCACTTTTGACTCGATGGGTCCCCGGTCACTTCTGTGGCCTAGCCCGGATGATTGCTGACCTGTTCACAGCAACATTAGGCGGCAAACACCGTGGCGAAGGACCTCCTCCAATAACTAGTGGCACTTGTGCCCTTGTGAGGGGGATGAACTTCTTTATGAAGCCCACAGAGTCCTGTTTCCGTTCTACCTTCCGGGGTTGCGCTGCCACAGCAGGTTAGACTAAGGGAGGGATTACAAAGCGTGCCGTGCTTAGGTACTGACGGGATATACGATACACAACATGCATAGACAGCTTGTAGCTTGGGCGCCGTGCATATACAACACGCACATGTAGCTGATCTTATACACCTTCCAGTCGATCATTGCGGTTATCTGGTTGATCAATATACCGCAATGTCCAACCGATCCATCATTGCGGTTTTCGGGTTGACCACTGTGGTTGATCAATACGGTATACCGCAATGTCCAACCGGTCGATCATTGCGGTTACCTGGTCGACCACTGTGGTCGATCAATATACCGCAATGTCCGACCGATCGATCATTGTGGTTTTCTGGTCGACCACTGCGGTCGGTCAATATACCGCACTGCCCGACCAATTGATCATTGCGGTTTTGTGATCGACCGATCGACCACAGTGGCCGTTATGGTGATCGGAGACTAACGCCATCCTGAAACAAGAAAAGTACAAATGTTAGAATATGAAACCAAGTGCTAAAAGGTGCGTCAGTTAACTACAATGAACTTAAGATAATCGTGGTTCAAAAAAAAAATTTTTGAATTTTGATCGGAGACTAACGACATGTATGTTTTTGGCTGTAATGACTGATCACCCTCCCCCTGTAGGGGATGCAAAGTGGACTCTTGAAAAAATTACCAGAAGCTAGTCCAATATGTGAACTACGATGTCAAACACTGATATTGCGACTTCAATGCCAGCACACTTTCAAAAAAAATATTTCCCGAGAGTGGTAGTTTTCATAATACCAAAAAAATAGGCACATATTCAAGCAATTTCCCCATTTAAAAAATTCCTTAACTTTGAGTTTGGGGAATTAAAATTTACGACTTGCAGGACATATTAAGTATTTCTTTGGCTACAATTTGAGCCCTAGCTGATCTTCCTAGCATCAAGGGTTCGTCTTGCAGCAGTTTTTTAATGGAGGGGTGTAAAAGTGATTGGAGACTAAAGCCTCTACCCTATCTAATAAGAAATAAAATAATCGCTTCCCGCTTCTCAAAATAATAAAATAGTCACTACAATGAAAAACGTGTGATATCAACGTAAATAGACTAATATGATAACTTTATTGGACCTGAAACAATTGCCTCCTCACCACAACAAGAATACTTTACCGTTGTTGGTAATACACCATGTTTCACAAAAATGTTATTGCCCGCAGTACTATTCTCAGAAATTTCTGAATTATTGTCCAACGTAGCTCGAACCACCCTTCGCAACCCTTTATAGCACAAATATGGCGGTCACCAGCTGATCGATTTCACATTTTTTCCATGAAAACCCATTATTTACGTATTTTGTTGACGATAACCATACATGTAGCCTATAATCATTTCTTGCTCCTCTAAATATAATTAATATGGTGACTACATAAAAAATTGTGATATTTTAGTTATAAAGACTGAAAATAAAGAAGTCCCCAATCTGAAATAATACCCCTACTTGCTCATGCTGTATACTATTCTTCCTCTACTCTCCCGACTTGCTGTTCCCATGCGCGTTGTTCCTGTGTGGGAACACCTTTGTACATGGGTTCCCCATTTCTATAGATATACTATGTCCCTTCCTCTTTCCTCTGAGATAGGTATCGTTCAACTTGGAAATGGAGGCTCAAACTTTCTGACTATAACTTATTTAGAAATGGTTAGATTAAGTAAGGCTAGGTTTGGTCAGGTTCTATTAGACAACTTATTATGATCTAACAGCTACAACAAAACTCTTACTTGAATTGGCAGTAGACAAAGCAAATGAGAAGTACTGCACCTATAGCAATTGGCCAAATGTAACTGTGGCTTATGCTGTAGATGAAAGGTAAAAAAAAAGAAAAAAACACAAAAGGCACAGATAGACAGACTGACCTTTTCAAAGAGGTTTTTATAATGTTTAGTCTGTAGCGCTGATGTGCGATGCCTTTGATGCATTTCTGCTGCAAGCTGTTGACTTCATCTAATTTGGCCTGGTACAGCTTGTGCAGTTTCTGAAAGAAAATATTTACAATGAGTAAATCACAAGGTATATAAGTGAGCCCTCAGTATGCCAATTAAGGAAAATTTACCCATCTGAGGCAATGGAATTCTCTCTGTAAATCAGTTTTTGTCCCATTTTTGAGACCTCCTGAAGATCGTTGACAACAGATTTGCATTTTTCTTTATCTTTTCTTCACATTTCTGCAATGGTATACCCAAAATTAGGCTATTTGTGCCTTGTGGCACTAAATGTGGTGCCTGTCCTCTATATCCTACTAATAATAGCTCATAAAGTGCCGGACCATATGTTCCGGAGTCTCTTTGATAATGGGCCTATTGGTTCATCTACTGCCGCCTATCTAATCTACCCTACGGTCGAAACTTATTTGGTAATTTGTAATAACTATTATTGGAAATGACTCAAGGGCTCTGTAAGGTATTAAACAGAAAAAGGAAAATTACCCAATTCCCAAACTAACTCTACTTTGAACAAACAGGATTATTACTTTCACCTATCAAATAATGATGTTTGTGCAGAAATAAGAGTTAGTTCGGCAACTGGGTAATTCCCATATAGGCTAGGTATGAAAATATTGAGTCAATGGCCGGTTTAGCTACAATGGGATTTTCATGATTTTGTTGACCTATCAAGGTTAGGCTATATGAGGCATTTCAAGACTTTTTTTCCCAAATGATGTTTCCGTCACAAATGCTTAGTTTTCGAGATACGGTATTTGGCTTTGAGTTCCTATTGTTTTCCAATAGGAGAAAACAATCATGCTGCCACAGTAGCTGCATGCTTCCATTCTCAGCTCTAACACAGGCTTGTATTGCTTGCTGGTTTGATACTCCGCCAGACACTCGAACTCTTTGCAGATCTTGGTGTGCTGATTCGGCAGTTGTGTGTGTGCATGCACAGCGCTGTGGCGGAACTGCCTTCATCAGAGATGAGGGGGATGGGGGGGTCTCGGGTCATTTGTTTCTTTTGTCAAATTGGCACCATAGTTCTTGGTAACCAAACTCCTGAGGGCAACTGCAACTACACTTCCTCATCTGGGGCCAGTGGACCTATACCTGCAGCACAAACCAGTGCATGTGGGTTTCCCGGGGGAGGGTGTGGCCTAAGTTGACTTTACCTTTACTTGCACGGTAATATGGAAAACCTCTTTTAATAGATTTTTTTGATAGATTAGATATGAGTGATAAAATTAAGTTAGGTAAGGTTATGCAAGATTAGGTACCTCATTTCATAGTGCGGCACTTCTTGACAAGATCTTGGCGACTGGTTTGTTGCCCTCGGAAATGCGGGTGGGCGCCTATAAGCGCCGCGACCTGTGGAACCTCATTTCATAGTGTGGCACTTCTTGCCAAAATCTTAGCGACTGGTTTGCCACCCTCGGAAATGCAGATTAGGTAAGATTAGATTGAGTTAGGTAAGGTTAAGTTACATTAGGTAAAGTTAGATTAGCTTTCTATGGAGTCACCAGACACAGGTTATTTTTCCCACAGAAAACAATGGGAACTTCAAACATTTTGGAAACTAACCATCTGCAATGGAAACATTATTCTAGTAAATTGTCTTAAATTGACCCAATTCACATACTGAACACAATAAATAAAAATCATGTGTAAGTTAAAGTCAAATAATATCAAACCTACCTCTAGAGATCGGTACTCATTGCTGAGCGTCTCCCACTCCTCCATACAGGAGTCCATACTGTTGTGCTCCATTTTTTAAAGGCAATTCTGATAGGCCTATATTAATAAATAATGAAGCTCATACAATTTTGGTACTCATATTCAGTAAATAGAACTGGGGATCGCCACTAGTACAAACTGCCAGAACAAGAGAGACGCGCGACCTCGACCAAAGTCCACTCTAATCTCGAACTTCTAAGTTACAAGCTGAGGCGGAGACACCCTGGGTCCGTGACCCAACTGTGACCGTGTCAATTCAATGTCCGATGGTTTACACTGAATTGTGGGTGGCGGATGACCGATCGGAGTCAGAGGTTGCCTGAGGATGGATGTCAGCTGTGCGCAGGCGACTGATATCTTTGTTTTTAAAATATTATTATTGTGCACGTGCAGATAAGAAGTGTACGGGGAAATTATCAGTAATGGCAATCTTTTAAGGTAAAATTACTCTAAGTTGCATAAAATAGGCATGTAAAATATTATCCTAATTATAATAAATTACTAAACATTTAGTATTGCAACATCTTTTCTCTAAGTTAAGGATTTAGAAAAATGCATTGTCATTAACAACTCGATGCTCTACATACAGAATCCAGCGGAAATGGAATGACATCCAGTGACTCGCGTGGCTTCAACTCGCTTGCAGCATTGTGCGCTGAATCCTGTACTTCTTGCGGTGGGCGCACACATGGACTACTTAATATATGGACTAACACATTGCCTTGAGTCTGAAAAATACCAGACGCTGCTTGCAGAATTAGTTTTTTTCCTGGAAGATTGGACGTCTTGGACCAACGTTGTTTAATGAATTAGTTGAGGCAAAGTGAATAAAAATTACTTGTGGTAGCCAAGATACCGGTACGTCATGTGACAGGATATAAGCGCCTCGCAACCAGACGCTCACTTGGTAGCCAAGATACCGGACGGGACATAAGCGCCTTCGCCTCGAGAATATTTCAGCCTATTTATTGATGTTATTTGGATCAAAAAGTGAAAAGAAATACAGGAAATCAGAAAAAATTATCATGGTGAATAAGTGCAGCGCCCCTGGAGGCCTGACTAACCACGTTACTGGAGAAAAAAGAACTGTCTTCGAGTTGCCAAGAGACCAAAATCTACAGCGAATGTGGCTTTGTTTTCAAAACGTGCAGGCCTTGCTTCTCAAAAGCATGTATTTGTCTGCTACAAACACTGTGCAAATCAAGGAGCTTGTATAGAAGCTCCTTGGTGCAAATCATTTCGTGCGGAAAAATAACCACATGTATCGTTTGATTAGCAGCATAGATCCATTTCCTACCTTTCCTCCCTACTCTCAATTGATGAGTAGTATTTCTCAAAAAGAACGTGAACGAAATAATTGCGAAACTCCGTAAAAACCACCCACTGTGAGAGTGTTCCAATCAGATGAAATCCAAAAATTCAAGGAAATGGACACAATTCGAAGCACGGATCATATCGACGCACTCTGCATCAAATCGTTGGACGAAGGCTGCACCTCTGTTAACAAAGATGGTCACCAGATAATCTACAAAATTGTAACTAATCACTCCAACGTCCCTGCGGTCACTCATTGCATTGATGTGGCCAACGACCTACGAGTGAAGCTGTGCCATAAGAATGTTCCGGTGCCATTACCCGATAAGTTCAGACAGAGAAGAAATATGCTCCTCAGCAGTAAGTCCACAATAGTCAACTTCGTATCATATTTCAACGAAAAGTTATAAAAGAACAGCACGCAATCTTGGATGAAGTTAATAGCCTGAAGTACCAAAAACAGCCAACATCCACTATATAATAAAACACAGTTGTTGGTCGCTTGCTTGCTCCCTCGCTCGTTTGCTTGCTCCAATGTTTGTAAGTCTCTCCGTCACGCAGTTAAGTTATTATCATTACTAGTGCACCAAACGCGACCCTTTTGATGAATAAGTCATAGAAATATATATTTGAAAACACATCGGCTCAACAAAAGGTTTGATATGTACCAAGTGCAACCCTTTTGCTGAATAAGTCATAAAAATTATATAAACTTTTGTAGAGTCGAATTGTTTTCCCAACTATCAGATCTACTCTGCATTAATTCACTGTAGTGGGCATCGTGCGTTGAAAATGAACATGTCCAAACACGGGCAGGCAGGCAAGCGCCCAAGTGCCTCCCCGTATCCAAGATACCCTCTCCGCAGCAAAAAAAGTTGGGTACCTCGGAATTTTTTTCTTCAGTATTAGATAGGGGAAAATAAGGCTTTGGACAGCGGACGGACGGACGGACTGACAGACAGCTCTCTTATTATAGTATAGATTACTAGTGCACCAAACGCGACCCTTTTGATGAATAAGTCATAGAAATATATATTTAAAAACACCTCGGCTCAACAAAAAGTTTGATATGTACCAAGTGCAACCCTTTTGCTGAATAAGTCATAAAAATATGTTGAATGAATTAGCAGACATCATCAAGATCTTAGTTTTATTGACCCAAGCTTTCATTTTGCTCAACGCAAAACGTTTTGCGTTGAGCAAAACGAAAGCTTCGGTCAATAAAACTAAGATCTTGATGATGTCTGCTAATTCATTCAACAACGATGCTCCAAGACGTCCAATCTTCCAGATCATAAAAATATATATTTGAAAACATCTCAGCTTAACAAAAGGGTAGATAGTCTAGATGAGACGTAATTAAGTGACATCACCCGTAGCACCGTTGAAAATGAACATGTCCAAACACGGGCATGCAGGCAAGCGCCCGAGTGCCTCCCCATATGGCCGTATCCAAGATACCCTCTCCGCAACAAAGAAGTTGGGTACCTCGGAATTTTTTTCTTCAGTATTAGCTAGCGGAAAATAAGGTTTCGAACAGCGGACGGACGGACGGACGGACGGACTGACAGACAGCTCTCTTATTATAGTATAGATTATTATTGTGTTAACCTCGATTTCCATGTTTGACGCAGTCTTGGAAAAACGCCTTATTGCTACAGCGTACGCTACTACTGTTACGAAATACTAGGGTATAGGATATATACATATATTATTTGTACACAGCTATACAATGACGCTATTATACAACACAATCTGTATTTTATGCAAAGTTATAACGCAATTTTACCACACATCGTATATTATATACCAACTCTCTTATATCTGAAGGTTCGCATATACATAGGCCTACAATAAATCAGATAATGTACCGGTATCGTCAGGCATCGTCCGAATGCTTTATTAAGCCCTCGTACACCCAGTTCTGAGTTTACCAAAAGAGTTAAAATTGTTAAACTGAATTTACAAGTCATTCATCTCCACGCGTTCGATCACGTAAATAAAGACAATCTGTGCGTCACCGTATCTTGTTTTGTCACTGCCTACGTACTAAGCCAAGTTCACACGTCATTCAAATCAAAGCGTTCGCTCATCTACTTGTCCGAAAGTGTTACTGCGCTCGACAAGTAGCAAAAAATGCACTGTTTCTGAGGTTTATTTCACTCTTACTTCGAATAGATATTTCTATTTTGCCCAGTGACGCTTGCAGAAGAAACTGATGTGACGCTTAACATTTTATGACTTCTTGTAGCGCTCACAAAGTTTTGTTGACAACGACGCTATAAAACATTGGGACGAGTGGATGAGCGAACGAGTTGAAATGAATGACGTGTGAACTCGGCATTACGTAGAAGCATCTCGCATTCAAATGAACGACGACGCGCGTTCAGTTATAACGTCGCTCTTTATTATTTATTACCTCCGCCAAGAAAGTTATGTTCTTGTCGTGTTTACTTTTTGTCTGCGTGTTTGTCACCAAGAAACTCGAAAAGTTACAGACGAATCTTAACAAAATTTACAGAGATTGTTAGGCATGTTAAATAATAATAATAATATGTATTTCTCCACAGGCGGGAGGTATTCTTGGATTATTACATTACAGCTTACATTAAAAATTGTGTGTACATTAATTTGTTGGAAATATTACAGTTATATATTCACAACCTAATCTACAT
>LQNS02278125.1:1368675-1394160 GCA_001587735.2 Parhyale hawaiensis | reverse complement strand
CTCACCTGACTAGGACCCGCTCCTGACATAGGGTACTCGGCACATAACATGCCCTCATGTCTGGAGATCTCACCTGACTAGGACCCGCTCCTGACATAGGGTACTCGGCACATAACATGCCCTCATGTCTGGAGATCTCACCTGACAAGGACCCGCTCCTAATATAGGGTCGTCAGCACACAACATGCCCTCATGTATAAGCTGTGGGTAGATCTCTTGGCACTCTTCTCTGCCGTATATTATTTGGGTGGTGACCAACAACAGGTCCACAACTCCCGTCTCGTCTGACGTCGCCCCCCAACCGTACACTTGGCCTGTTTCTGTAGGGGGAGGATGAGCAATTGGTTAAAATTCGAGCCGAGTCTCGCTGTCAGAAACTAAGTTTAAAAATAAGAAACAGGGCCAAAATTATCTCTTTATTACGGAAAATGAAACTTAAATCCTCTCCTGCAATATTATACCTAAGGAGCGTTGTGTCTATAGTAACCGATGAAGGGAGGTTGTGAAACGCACGAAGGTAAAGGTAAAGTCAACATTGACCCTACCCTTCACTACGAAAACCCACACGATCTTGTTCGTGAGGCAGATATAGGCCAACTGGCTCCAGAGGAATACGTACAGCTGCAGCTGACCACGGGTCGCTAAGAACTATGGTGCATAAGTGGGAGGTTGAACGACCCACGGTCCTCTACCGTAAGGTAAATACCTCCAAGGTAGCTAGGCACACCAAACAAATTTACTGATTCAGCACGCCAAGCAGCCATGCACAAAGATCGCTCACCTGGCTTGGGGATCGATCACGGGACCTTCAGCATTTGTGCAGCGTGCAAGTTACTTTGCTACCGGAGGTATAAAAAGAACCTAAATTTTGCAATGTCATGCAGTATTCACAGGAATCTATGTAGGACGTTACAAAACAGTCGAAGTGATTTTTTTACCGCCATTCATGGGCCCATCAATTGGAGAATAATTTATTGGTCGGATGAGGACATCAGAGCCCGGCAGCTGACACTCCAGGTGCAGCAGAGCCACATCGTTGACTCGGGTGAAGGGGTCGTAGTCGAGGTGCACCGTCACCTCCTTCACGCGCACGCGCGACTCCGTACCGTCGTAGGTGAACAGATGTTGCTCCCCTGCCACTACCTGCGACGTTTGGGGTACAAAATTATTCCTTATAACCCACTGAGGACGAGATAAACTTATGTTTCTGTGGCAATAGCATTGCATGGAATGTTCTTTGTAAACTTATAAAGATGCGTTTGTCCAGAAATGTCATTCGTTTGAAAGATGCTAATGAATATGGATCTTCCTGGACACTTCCATTCACATTAACCTCTTTATTTAAAAGAAACTGACATCAAAACGGCGAGTTCATTTTAATCTTCGGACAAATACTATATTGGGTCCCTGAGCTTCGAGTCTTGAACCTGCATGGCTATTTCCCGCGAAGGCACTCGATGGGCGCCAAATAGGGTGTCGTCAGAATGACGGCTGAAAAGTCTAGTCCTCGAGCGGAGGTTAGTCTAACCTAAGAGGTTGCCTTGCCTTTCAATTAAATTCTGACTCTCTTCTAATTAAGTTTTCATGGGATAGCTGCTCAACTCTTGTACGCGCGCTCCAGCTACGTACCAGCTGATGGCCTATATAACCACAAGTACTTCAGGAAGCCCTAAGTTCTCTGTCGAGGGTAACGGCTAAGTAACATAATACGTACTTTGCACTAACAAAAAAGGAAAAAAAACACTCGAGTCAAAAGATGTTGTCACTGACAGAAACTTCCATTCTGGGAACGACGTATAAAGTGTCTTATGTTGGGATAATAGTCTCTTCAAGAACTGTAGTTTATGTCAAATGACAATGTACGGATAATATCTGCTGTGCTTGGAAAGTGGTAGAATTCACGGGACATTTGTTTTCTTCGATAAAGTTGAGAACTCGAGAGCCTTTCGGGAACACATAAGATTGTTCGGTGAAATTGGAAAGCAGACCATGGGAACTGCAGAAGGCAGGCCTTGCATGCATCGCAGCTGTTGACAAAGGAACAGGCCGCCGCCGGAAGTAACCGACTTTTTGGCGTTTCTGATTCATGTGGCCGGGCGACTGGTACCAGCATTGGTATAAAAAATCGTATGTATTATAATGCGAAAGACGTTGCTCTCAGCTTTGCCGTGCGGTACAGGACTGAGGCGAACATGCTGTGCAGCTGCGGGTGCATCTAGTGGACTGTCTAAGCACCTTAGCGAATATAAACTGCGCATTAACCGAATGTTCAATGCACTTCGCAAACGAGAAAGATTACGTCTGTAAAATCTACGGAGATCTGAAGGAAATTTTAAGTAGTGATTTTTGTTGAGACTGCGCACTTTGTCGCTCTTCTAAACATCAGAAGCCATAGATCAGCGAGGCGAAACATGCAGAGTTAAACTAACATCAGGAGGTTTGGCTTGTCCGGGACTTTGGTTTTATCCGTTTGGATTGTGCTGTAGGGGTTACCTGCTATCGGATTACGCATGAGACGATTGAAAACTCCATTTGCTGTAGCACGGCTAACATTTCGCTCATCTCAGAGGGGATTCGAGATTAGTGTTTTGCCTGAAACTCGTTTCAAGGCAGCAAAGCTGGTGCCCTGTCTGGGGTCCGGACAAATTAAGCCTAGTGAGCTTGCCTCACCAGTTCAGGCGATTGCACCTATTGTGACAAAACGTTTGCTGCAACGCACTGAGTGCGATAATATATAAGCGATAATATATGCGATAAAAATATTGTAATAATAATATATGCGATAATATATATAACCTGCAACGCACGGAGTGCGATTATATAAAAGCAGCATGAGCGCAAGTCGAACTTACGCAAATACTTTTGATACCATGGAAATTTTTCAGACCAGGACCAGGTGGCGCTATGCTCTCCACCGTCTTGTGTAGAGGTGGTGCTACATTCCGTGACTAGCAAGAGGGTCACAGCACAGAACTAGAGCACTCTGAGAGCGCATACCTCCGCCAAGCGAGCAAGCGAGGCAACGTTAGCAAAAAATTCAAATTGGCTCTGAAACCATAATTTTCTCTGCATAAACTCCAACATCTAATCATTTGTGTCTTTTGATAGTAATAACAGCTTGCGCAATTTTCTTGAAGATCCATTCATAATTTTTTGAGTTATACTGCTAACAAACGCTATGACAAACATGAGTCAAACATACAAACGAACAAACCGATCTGCACCAAAATGTAATCATTTATGTCTTTTCACATTAAGCTACTAACAACCGCTATAAATTTCATAAAGATCCATTCATTATTTTTTGAGTTATTGTGCTAACAAGCATGAAGTTAAAAACAGTAACAAACGAACAAACAAATAATCACCAAACTCATGTTAATTTCATAAAAATCCATTCATAACTTTTTGAGTTATGGCATTGAGAAAAATAAGGCAGACAAACAAAAAACGGATGAACATATCTTCACCAAAAGTTAATCATCTATTCCTCCTAACAACCCTAGCAATCCCTGGAATTTCGTCCAAATCGGTTCATAATTTTTTGAGTTATCTTGGTGACAGACAGACAGACAAACACGACGAAAACATAACCTCCTTGGCGGAGGTAATTGGGTAATTGTCTCCACATTGCACGTAGCCACTTGGTCTGTCTGGCAGTTTTAGTAAGAATCAGTCCAGTGAGTCTTACAGACTCACCAACAGTTCCTCGAGGTCCTGGCTGCAGACACAGCTGGCGGCCGTCAGGACCCAAGACAGGGTAAGGATGACACCCCCGCACAGGTGCATGGGTGTCGTGTACTCCGTCGTCTGCAAGGACACCATCCACGGGGCAGTACCTGTATGCAGGGGCCACACTAGGCATTTACACAGACAAGTGATGCGAGACTCGGACCTCATTTATGCCACGGTATCTATGCTAGCGATTTAAGACTATCGAAAGGACATGCAAGCTGCTCATCCTAGCAGTAATATTTACATTCAGGATATTACCCGCCGTCTACCTTGATATGACAGCAAGTATAGGCTTTCGCATGAAGAGCATTAGGAAACCATGTATGTTTACTTTCCGGTAAGGGATTAACCCTATCAGGATAAACCAAAATTTTAGTGTCCCATTGGAATAGCTTTGTCTGTGATGCCTTCTGAGTAAGATACTTTTCCTCATAGGGATAAAATTTATTGATCGGGGTACCTGATACATTCCGTACCAGAAGGCTATTCTTTGTTCTTTAATATTGTCTGCCTGAATAGTTGCATTCTTTCACTACATATTTGAAGCAATTTTTTAATGACCACACCACTCATTTACAGTAAAAGTTTCTCTTTTATGAAGAATATAAATTCATTATTTCACACAAAAAAGTATCATCCGAGTATGTTTTTTTATATTTCAGCACCTAGAAATCTAAAGCTGCAACCGTGGAGGTCGCCATTGGTGGTGCAGGCGTCATTTTCACTTAAGATCTGTTCACACGAAAACATTTAGCTCTACCTTGAAGCACCACAGAGCTCAAAAGCTATGTTGTGCCTAGAATTTTCTGAGTTCTGCTTCCCTACAAATTAAAAAGAGCCTTCCAAAATTTTTCTAGCGACGCTTGTTGAACAAACAGACGCATCGGTTAACATTTTCGCGACTCGTTCAGTGAAGACACAATTGTGTTGGCAGAGACACGACAAAACGTTTTGGATGTTTTGAAGCAAGAACGCAGGACAAAAGACTCTCGTATGAGTAGGCTTTTAGAGTGCTCTGCCTCGATGCCTCCTGAGCCGAGGTACAACATCGCACGCGTCGATATTTCGGTACTGGCAATTAAAAGTCTGAATTGAAGATCCCGGTATATATAGCTGCTGTCGTGCATGGTTTCGTTTCCACTTACCGTTTTCTGCCTCAACGCCTCCTGCGATTTGGACTTGGCCACTGGCATCACGTCGCACGCCATGGTGTGCACTGCGAGGTGTTATTACTGCAAGGAGCAAACAAGAAGCTTTTCAGTTATGTCTTCAGTGGCTGACTAAAGCCTAGCTCACACTCTCGTCTCTTGTTTTCTGCTTCTCTGCTCGCAGCACAAAGCGTACGACCGTTGGTTACATCTTCGTAAACAATAAAAAGATGCACAGCTTCCTAAGTTTCAATTTCCAGCAGAAATTGCACTGACATCCGCAACTTTCTATTCACATTTGCTAAGCCTCTAACATTTTAGCGCATCACTTGGAGGACGGCCAGCTGAGTTCACAAGAACTAACAAAACGTTCGAAAGCTTTGTGCTGCGTGTGGGGAACAGAGGACTAGGTATAGTGTTCGCCCTCACCACAGTCTACACTACAGTAGATCAGCTTAGGTTAGACACAGGACAACAGAGGGACCAAACGGCCAATCTCAAGTGAAGAGTCAAAACCCATGTTGCAGGTCACACTGAACCGAACAAGCGACTTTGGCCAAACTGAAGTGGTCACCAAAACAGTAGCGCTCCCTTAGTTTAATTTTTGCGGTGTTGTGATGTTGATTTTTCGATGTTGGTAGGACGAGCGGACAGGCACCGCCAATCCATGGTGGCGTCTAGCGCGGTGGTCTGCACTGCCGGGGTGTTATCAATGAAAGGAGAAACTGACTGCGTAGTGAAAGGCAAAGTCAACTCGACCTTACACCCCAACCGTGATATCAGCGTGCAATGGTTCGTGCTGCGGACAGATGCCCACAAGGCCTTTGAGGACTGCACGGCTGCAGTCGACTACAGAGTGAGAGATTTTATCGATTGACAGGGACTTCTTATTTATAGCGATGCATCCCTGCAGTTATTGTTTGAAAGCTCTCAGCCGGATGCTTTTCCGTCGTCTTAAAATAAATAAATAAATTAGCCATGACCTGCTCCCCTTCCGCTCACGTTGTTACTAATGACTAAAGAAAAGCCAGCGACGGCCGACGGGAATGTACGGCGCTGCGGTTCGGCTGAAAAGTAAACGACATAATTACTCTGGTAACTGTAAGGCAGGCAGGGCCGCTGGCCGTAATGCAACAAATGGTGCAGGGCCGCTGGCCGTAATGCAACAAATGGTGCAGGGCCGCTGGCCGTAATGCAACAAATGGTGCAGGGCCGCTGGCCGTAAGGCAACAAATGGTGCAGGGCCGCTGGCCGTAAGGCAACAAATGGTGCAGGGCCGCTGGCCGTAAGGCAGCAAATGGTGCAGGGCCGCTGGCCGTAAGGCAACAAATGGTGCAGGGCCGCTGGAGGTAATGCAACAAATGGTGCAGGACCACTGGCCGTAAGGCAACAAATGGTGCAGGGCCGCTGGCCGTAAGGCAACAAAAAAAAAAAAAGTGCAGAACGAGCAAACATCGAAATAGAAAGTTGCCGCTATGAGGCTGCTCCCAGCCTTAGAACTATTTGAATCTAAAACGATCGAAAGCTTAGTGAATTTTTTTGTTGTCTTCACTGTTATATACATATCGATCCTTATGGAGCGCTTCTCTAATCTGTGGTGCGTACATCCGACATCTGTTGCACGTAAACACTAACCATTGTGCTTCAGTAATGTACGTGCCAAGGTGATGGAAAAGATAGTAATGATGAGATACTTTCTATATTTGCTGCTCATAGCCTCAACTCTTTGCCACCTACGGTGATAAAGTTTCAAACAAAGGTAATACTAGGAACATTATTTTCGATTGGGGCCTTTGAGGGATAAAAAATGTATGTACTAAACAAGTGTGGCGAAGGCGCACAGGAGCGTGTTCATGAGCTCTCTTTAATTGGTGCCTGGACAGCGCCTCACTGTGTAGCACAAGCTCTAAACTCGCCGTGCGCTATGTACCTTCGCGACTATTCTGTGTACGTGCATTGCTGTGCGTGCGTGCTGCGTTCAAGTTACGTGTGCTGTGTGCCATTGACACAAGTCTATATCGCAGATTAGGTTAAGTTAGGTAAGGTTAGATTAGGTTTGGTTAGGTTAGGTAGTACTTATGGTAGTGCTTCTGGTGGCTATGACGCTACAAGAAAGCCCGGTTAAACGCACGCACAGAGATGCACGTACACAGCTCGGCGAGTTTGGTGCCATTGCCACCGGGTATAAATTTTTTTGTCGCGTCAAGCATTGTTCTTCTAATGAAACCTAAGCTTTTTGTTAGCGCCTCGGGCATAATGAAGAGCAGGTGATGAGATATGGTGGGTGACATTTAGATTTCATGAGGTTCACTCATTCCATGGGTGCTGTGGTGTGCGAATCTCAGCTAGGAATCTCACGGGCTTCAATAAGCGAGGGGTTCTTAACGTTAATGCTGGGTTTAGTGGCGACGACGTGGTCCATAAATACCTTCTGTTTTGCTTTCATGTTGGCTCTGTACGAGTATTGTTTTCTTGCTTGGCATCTTTGTTACTACCACTTTATGGTTGTGGCGGCCTGATGCGGATACTAGTACAATAGGCGGAACCTAAGCCTAAAAAGTTGCTCTCGTCAAACTTACCTCGAGGCAGGCAGGGAGCGACGGCAGCGGCCAGACCGCTGCAGCAAAGTAACAGAAGAAGTAATGACGTCATATGTGAAGCAATTCTAACGTAAGCGCCTCTACCAGCCATACCGTGAACACTTTATCTCTCGTCTGCTTGGTGATAATTGAGCGAGAAAAATAAAACTGTAAATATTAGATAAGACAATAACACATTAGAACGCACATAAGCTAAAGAAATGCAATACAGTGAAGCAATTCCCGTGCTCAAATAGCTTTTAATTTCGGATGATAGACTGGAGCACACCAATGCAGATGCAGAGTACAGAAGAACGCAGTGAACGGTTGTCACAATAACAATGCACATCGAGACTAAACATCTCTTGGAGCTCCTGGGCGTCAAAAGCCGCAAAAAATACGTAGCCTGCTTGACCTTCTGGCAGTAGAAGAGAAGTGAAGACAACTAGTTACGCGGTCCTCACGAGTGACCGTTTCGCACTGGGCTTGTAACTGACACTGAAGTCCCTGAGTCTAAGTGGCAAAATTTAGCAAGTGGTTTTCAGTGAGGGGAAACGTGTCACGCAAACCAGTTCACCCCCTCGTTTATCGCTCACTGAGCCTTGCTGCGTACGCGCGGGTTCTCTCACGTTCACAGTAACTTATCGTTGCGAACGGTAGCTCTGTATTCCCATGAGCTGATAGTAGGCGTCATGGTATCGTTAGGTAGCAGGCAGCCTACCTGCGCGCGGTACTCAGAGCTGCACAATACAACGGAGAGTTGATTAGATGGTAGTAATAGTGGTAGGAGCTGTAGCAGCTGGAGGGGTAAGGTCGCGGAGGATGTAGTGAGTGAGGCAGGATAGCTGAGCTCTCCTTCAATTCCGGAAGGTGCCTTCTTGAGGGGACAGAATAACCGGGATTCCATTGTCACGGGCACTGCCTGTGCCAGAGTCGTGCTCAGTCTTATTTGTTTCCCGCTCCCTTTTATTTTAATATTTTGATGGAAGTAGTAGAAGTAGTAGTAAATATTTTGAAGGATGAAGCAAGAATGTGAGAAGAGGGAAGAACGGTTAGTGGCACGCTTTTTGGCGCCGCCACATTCGGTTTGTTAGGGCCAATGTATATCTGAGGCGTGTTGTAATCACATTCGAATTCCATGGGCGACCACTGCCTGAAAAATAGTAACCGCACTAGAATTGCGGTTATGAGAGCGCTATTTTTCAACGAGCGAAGTAATAGCGTCACGGTAAAAAATTTTTGTATGTAACTTTTGTTTCGCCAACGGAAGTCAGAGTAAGAATATAAACATATTTACTTACACTGGGTAACGGAGTTTACTCGTTCATTTCAATAAAATTTGTTAACCTGTTACGGGCTTTTCGTGACGGTATGATTATATATATATATAAGCATATACATTTTAGTTAAACGATCATAAATAAAGAGTGACGTCATTACATTGATAATGAATAATGTGAGAGAAATGTTTATAAATCTTGACATATACTCATTAATTTNATGGTGCAGGGTTGCGGGCCGTAAAGCAACAAATGGTGCAGGGCCGCTGGCCGTAAAGCAACAAATGGTGCAGGGCCGCGGGCCGTAAAGCAACAAAGGGTGCAGGGCCGCTGGCCTTAAAGCAACAAATGGTGCAGGACCGCTGGCCGTAAAGCAACAAATGGTGCAGGGCCGCTGGCCGTAAAGCAACAAATGGTGCAGGGCCGCGGGCCGTAAAGCAACAAATGGTGCAGGGCCGCTGGCCGTAAAGCAGCAAATGGTGCAGGGCCGCGGGCCGTAAAGCAACAAATGGTGCAGGGCCGCGGGCCTTAAAGCAACAAATGGTGCAGGACCGCTGGCCGTAAAGCAACAAATGGTGCAGGGCCGCTGGCCTTAAAGCCACAAATGGTGCAGGGCCGCTGGCCGTAAAGCAACAAATGGTGCAGGGCCGCTGGCCGTAAAGCAACAAATGGTGCAGGGCCGCTGGCCGTAAAGCAACAAAAAGAAAAAGAAAAGTACAGGACGATAAACATCGAAATACAAAGTTGCATCTATGAGGCTGCTCCCAGCCTTAGAACTATTTGAATCTAAAACTATCGAAAGCTTAGTGAAATATTTGTTGTCTTCACTGTTGTATATGTTGCGCGCGTTTGCTGGATTTGCGCGATCGATCGATCGCGCTGCGCGTTTGGTGGATCGTTCAAATTTTTAAATGGAAAACAAAAAACAGTCCTTGCCTCCCCTTACCTACCCGACATTAAACCCGAATATAGTCCAACTTACCCGAAATTACGGCCTAATATCTACAACATTCACCAAACCCGCAGCGCGATCGATCGCGCAAATCCACCAAACGCGCGCAACATATACACATCGAGCCTTATGGAGCGCTTCTCTAATCTGTGGTGCGTGCATCCGACATCTGTTGCACGTAAGCACTAACCATTGTGCTTCAGTAATGAATGTGCCCAGGTGATGGAAATGATAGTATTGTTGAGATACTTTCTGTATTTGCTGTCCATAGCCTTAACTCTTTGCCGCCTACGGTGGTAAAGTTTCAAACAAAGGTAATCCTAAGAAAATTATTTTCGATTGGGGCCTTAGAGGGATAAAAAATGTATGTACTAAACAAGCGTGGCGAAGGCGCACAGGAGCGTGTTCATGGGCTCTCTTTAATTGGTGCCTGAACAGCGAGCGCCTCACCGGGTAGCCCAAGCTCTAAACTCGCCGCGTGCTATGTACCTTCGCGACTATTCTGTGTACGTGCATCGCTGTGTGTGCGTGCTGCGTTCAAGTTACGTGTGTTGTGTGCCATTGACACAAGTCTATAACGCAGATTAGGTTAAGTTAGGTAAGGTTAGATTAGGTTTGGTTAGGTTAGGTAGTGCTTATGGTAGTGCTTCTGGTGGCTATGACGCTACAAGAAAGCCCACTTGAACGCACGCACAGAGATGCACGTACACAGCTCGGCGAGTTTGGTGCCATTGCCACCGGGTATAAATTTTTTGTCGCGTCAAGCATTGTTCTTCCAATGAAACCTAAACTTTTTGTTAGCGCCTTGGGCATAATGAAGAGGAGGTGACGAGATTTGGTGGGTGACATTTAGATTTCATGAGGTTCACTCATTCCATAGGTGCTATGGTGTGCGAATCTCAGCTAGGAATCTCACGGGCTTCAATTAGCAAGGGGTTCTTAAGGTCAATGCTGGGTTTAGTGGCGACGAAGTGGTCCATAAACACCTACCGTTTTACTTTCATGTTGGCTCTGTTAGAGTATTGTTTTCTTGCTTGGCATCTTTGTTACCACCACTTTGTAGTTGCGGCGACCTGATGCGGATACTAGTACAATAGGCGGAACCTAATGCTAAAAAGTTGCTATCGTCGAACTTACCTCGAGGCAGGCAGGGAGCGACGGCAGCGGCCACAACACTGCAGCAAACTAACAGAAGAAGTAATGACGTCATATGTGAAGCAATTCTAACGTAAGCGCCTGTACCAGCCATCCCGTCAACACTTTATCTCTCGTCTGCTTGGTAATAATTGAGCGGGAAAAATAAAACTGTAAATATTAGATAAGACAATAACACATTAGAACGCACATAAGCTAAACAAATGTAATACAGAGAAGTAATTTCCGTGCTCGAATAGTTTTTAATTTCGGATAATAGACTGGAGCGCACCAATGCAGATGCAGAGTAATGAAGAACGCAGGGAACGGTGGTCACAATAACAATGCACACCGAGACAAAACATCTGCTGGAGCTCCTGGGCGTCAAAAGCCGACAAAAATACGTAGCCTGCTTGACCTTCTGGCAGTAGAAGAGAAGTGAAGACAACTAGTTACGCGGTCCTCACGAGTGACCGTTTCGCACTGGGGTTGTCACTAACACTGAAGTCCCTGAGTCTAAGCGGCAAAATTCAGCAAGTGGTTTTCAGTGAGGGCAAGTGTGTCACGCAAACCAGTTCACCCCCTCGTTTATCGCTCACTGAGCCCTGCTGCGTACGCGCGGGTTCTCTCACGTTCACAGTTACTTATCGTTGCGAACGGTAGCTCTGTATTCCCATGAGCTGATAGTAGGCGTCATGGTATCGTTAGGTAGCAGGCAGCCTACCTGCGTGCGGTACTCAGAGCTGCACAATACAACGGAGAGTTGATTAGATTGTAGTAATAGTGGTAGGAGCTGTAGCAGCTGGAGGGGCAAGGTCACGGAGGATGTAGTGCGTGAGGCATGATAGCTGAGCTCTCCTTCAATTCCGGAAGGTGCCTTATTCAGGGTACAGAATAGCCGGGATTCCATTGTCACGGGCACTGCCTGTGCCAGAGTCGTACTCAGTCTTATTTGTTTCCCGTTCCCTTTTATTTTAATATTTTGAAGGATGAAGCAAGAATGTGAGTAGAAGGAAGAACGGTTATTTGCACGCTTTTTGGCGCCGCCACATTCGGTTTAATAGGGTCAATGTATATCTGAGGCGTGTTGTAATCACATTCGAATTCCATGGCCGACCGCTGCCTGAAAAATAGTAACCGCACTAGAATTGCGGTTATGAGAGCGCTATTTTTCAACGAGTGAAGTAATAGCGTCACGATAAAAAATTTTTGTATGTAAATTTTGTTTCGCCAACGGAAGTCAGAGTAAGAATATAAACATATTTACCTACACTGGGTAACGGAGTTTACTCGTTCATTTCAATAAAATTTATTTACTCTCTGACTGAAATTGAAGTTTCTGAATAGTTACCTGCATCACCCTGTCCTGTACCACATTCGTTACTACCGTTCCTCCGATTATGATTGCGACACAACTTTTTTTTTTAGTGGCGAAGCCACTGATGTAGCTCCTGTATTCCAGAAGAGGCGACTGCAACACGCCTCTGGTGCAGCAGGGGGGCAGCAGCGGTGCTACACCAAGTAGGGGACGCAAGGGAAACTGGAATCGGTTGAACTTTGGGCCGATGCCGGAAACGGTTCAAATAGTAGCTCTTCTCCCCACTAATGTGTCTTTATTTTGATACCAACCGTAATGTCAATATACGTGATGATGAGTGCTTTGATACTATGAGTAATACTAGAGCACTCTGAGAGCGCATACCTCCGCCAAGTGAGGCAACGGTAGCAAAAAATTCAAGTTGGCTCTGAAACCATAATTTTCTTTGCATAAACTCCAAAATCAAATCATTTGTGCCTTTTTATATTAATAACAGCTTGTTCAATTTTTTTGAAGATCCGTTCATAACTTTTTGAGTCATACTGTTAACAAACGTTATGACAAATATGAATCAAACATACAAACGAACCAGCCGATCTGCACCAAAATTTGATCATTTATGTCTTTCACCATTACTAACAACTCCTATAAATTTCATAATGATCCATTAATTATTTTTTGAGTTATTGTGCTAACAAGCATAAAATTAAAAACAGTGACAATCGAACGAATGAACAAACGGACCATTACCAAAATTTGGTCATCTACTTTTTGTTATATACCTAACAACTCATGTTAGTTTCATCAAAATCCATCCATAACTTTTTGAGTTATGGCATCGAGAAAAATGACGCAGACAAACAAACAACCAAACAAACAAACGGATGGACATATCTTCACCAAAAGTTAATCATCTGTTTCTCGTAACATACCTAACAATCCCTGTAAATTTCATCCAAATCGGTTCATAACTTTTTGAGTTATCTTGGTGACAGACAGACTGACAGACAGAGAGATAGACAGACAGACAAGCACGACGAAAACATAACCTCCTTGGCGGAGGTAATCATTATATATAACAATGGGTATACCTATACAACTACCATTAGTAACGTTAGCTTGCTCCACTTAGACTGCGGTTAGTTTTTTGGGTTAACTAAATCACATAAGAATTAAAGAGTTGCTTATCATACGTGAAGTGCTGCCAAATATGAGCAGGAACACCACCATTATAAAAAGGTACAACTAATCTGCAATGTATAACTGATAAAAAGTAAACTTCAAATACTTTTCAAAGCTGTCAAAACAATCAAGTGCTCACAATATCAGAACTACGCGCTAATTGCTTTCACTGCCCCTTACGATGCTCTTCTCTCTAATGATTTTACCGCAGTACAGTTGCTTTTCTTCTAAAGTTCTCGTAGCTCTTCAGTTAAGGCGACCGCTCGCCTCATCCTTCCTTCCGTGCCACTCGATGTTGCCACTTGACGCATGGAGCGCTATTGCGTTTTAATTGGCAGTTGCGTTCTTGCTCGTGTTGCTTTAGAGTAAATTGCCTCTGAAGGCAACTTCTAGGAAAGAATTTTATAAAACTGTCGTCTCTTTTTATGGGAAATTGTGCTAATTGCTGCATGTCCTGAATAACATGTAGACCCTGTCCACAAGAGCAAATCTACAGATAAACTACAATAATGTTCTCTATTTATTTTAGTATTAAGGCTGAATACATCTTGCTGCCGGGCCCTCAATATGTTAGACACAACATCAGTGGTGTCTTCTTCTTCGTCTTTTAGCTCCATCATGCATTCGGAAACCGTCACACTGAGAGATATGAAGGATCTTGATGCAACGGTCACGTTTCTCAAGCCTTGAAGTGTGTGCGTGTGAACATCTTAGCTGCCACAGATGTATTCAGCACGGAGGTGGCGTACAATGATAATTGTTCTTTCTTCACCTAAGAATCCGCGCCCCAGCAAGTGTTCCCGCCGATAGTAGCTTGAGATACCCAAAACACACGAGGCTGAATGACGCAATGCAGGTCGAGGAATCCCGCACTGTCTGTGAATTTGGCACTCTTACTCTTGAAGCTCAAAGTCACCGACTGGGAACAGAGATACTGTAACCACGTGCTGAACATGTGTAGGAAACAGTGAAAGTAGTGTGAGTGTAACACCGGGAATAATAGAGATTATATGACAGAGCCGTGTATTGACTGATAGGACAAGAGTGTGATCTGATCTTGAGTGGCCACACGCTGTGCACATGTGTGCTATGTCGACAGCGATACGATTCCAAGATTTCGAATGATGAAGAAAATTACTTTTATTGACAAGAGAATCACGTGAGCAAGTATTGCAATACGCGACCAATGCGCGTGAAAATGCCCAAACTGACGCACAGACTGCGCGACTAAGAATAAGCGATAGAGGTACAGAACTTGGAATGACATTGGATCCATATAATTTACAGGCGTGTTACTTACGTAGTACATTGAGTGCTGTCCAGTGTTCTAACGAACAAATTCTTCCTGTGAACGAGGTGCTGGAAATAACGATTTCCATGACCACGGCTCTGGGCCGAGGAGAGCTCTGTTGTATCTGTGGACTCTAATCTTGCCTGGATTTTTTTTTCCTACACGAAGAATTTTGAGCCCTTGACTTTGCACAGAACATTATTTGGGAGAGTTTTGAGAGACATCCGAGTAATAATTCTAAACGTTTCCGGTGGAGAAAAAAGTGAAGAAAATCGAGGACGGCAGTGAACTCTTGTCCTTAGGACGTGATGCGATGAAATGCTTAGATTCTTAATTTGAGTTGAAGTCAGTCGCTGGTGTGGCCTCTGGACTCAATGGTAACAGGTTGCAGCACCTAAATTCTAGTTGTCATATGCTTTCTATATCATTACTATTGCTTTCACAGAGCCAGCACTAACTGCTACGTTCGGAAGCTGTAAAATTTCTATGTCATTCAACTTATCACTAGTCATCGGGAACATTGCGAAGCCGCTGCGCGAAAATAAAGACGGTTTCACCCAATAATAATAAATATGGTGGACTCTCATTGTTGCCTTCAGTAGAACTTGTCTACTACAGCTCAATTGTCTTGTCACAGAGAGGAATTGGTTGTCCCCTGTGCTGCGATGACGTACTACTTCTCACTGTGAAGTAATATTCGTAACTTTATTGTAGAAAGAACATGAGCTAGAAACTTTCAAAGGATTGGTATACTTGGAACTCAAAAATTTGATAGTTTCGTAGTCTGTTCAGCAGCAGTGAATAAACTTTCCTTAACATTGGCAGTAGTTGGGCAGGGGCCGGCCAGGGGCAGTCTGCTCCATAGCCTCACATTGCAGCTCCCATAACATCGTTTCAATTTCGAGAAGTGTTGAGGCCACTTTGCCGGTTTTCCATTTCCGATATTGACGAGTGACCGCAGGGGCCGCACGCGCTCGCCCCCCACGGTGCGTGACATGGTGCGCCGCGCAGGGGAAATTGCGCACCAGCAGCTCGACATCTCCGGAAATGACGGGCGCCATATTCGGCTACTTTGTGAACTTTTCTTCGTATCATGTGAGAGCTGAACAGACCTGCGGTGGGAGTATCGGTGGTGGTAGGTAGGATATTCAGAACTCTACCTGATCTTATTAAGCGACGGCTGAGCAGCTAATGGATCGAAGTATGTACTATACTAGTAAGCAGACCTGCGGTGGGAGTATCGGTGGTGGTTGTAAGATAAGCAGGACTCAAAACAATAATACGAAAGTTCATATATTTCTCCAACAGGCTGAGGTATTCTTGTTCTTTATACTACTACAAGTTGTGCAATATAATGCGTATCGTAAAATTTAGAGGGCAATCAGACCCTGGCTTCCAAATTGCATATGGCAGGGCATTGGTGCTCCTAGAATTGGAGACAGCCAAATTAATCGTTCTAGAGCAGGGGTTAGTAGCCGGAGGTGCGAGGCCTTAGATTATTTCCACGTCATGCAAAAGACTCTACTTGAGCTTATGGACAGACGGCTCAGCCGCTAATTGATCGATGTATTTCATGTAAGCAACAGTAAGCATGCAACATAGTTGGGCGCTGTAGGAAATGATGCGAAGTGAATATTATGATAGCGGCAGTGAATGTCAAGCTTACGGACAGCTGAGCATATGTCAGCAAAGGTAAAGTCACCTAGACCGCACAAACCAACTAGGAAACCTGCTTGCACTGGTTCGTGCTGTAGATAAATGTCCACTAAGGCTGAGAGGAGTGTATGACTGCAGACGACCGCAGATTGTCTCAGCTATGGAGTCGTAGACAGAATACTCAATCGACAATTGCGCCTCACCCGACCATAAGGCCAGTGTCCTTCAAGTGACTATGAATAGCAGAAATGCTGAAGCTACAGTTTGCACATGGAGTGTGCCGAACGGGCTGCTCTTTGCAGTGAAGCGTTACGCTTCGAAAACTGGACTCCACTTTTTATTATTTATTACTTACATTTACTGTGCTCGAACACGTGCAAAAAGAAGCATTTACGTCAGAACTATACGAGTAATTACTTTGTAATACTCGCATAGATCGTAATTGACGATGAGCTTTCATATGTACATATATATGTTAGGCATCTTGTAAATTTTATTGGTCTACAATATTTTTGCTTCCAATTCGGCAGTGGACGCTGATTATAGACTTGCAATTAAAAGTTGGCTCTCCTATTAGTGTTTTTAGGTACTTGTCGTTGGCTTAGTCTCAGGAATGGAATTATGGAAACAGTCTACAATGAGCTCATCAGGCGTTCTACAGGCATAGGACTTATGAAATATAAGCAACACCAAGGGACTAACGGTGGAACGTGATTGGGTAAAATGGATTTTAGATATAAATAAATATATTTTTGCGTGTGTTTGTGTGCTTTCTTTTCATATATTAAAAGGCGGCCCTAGTGTACAGTTGTCAGGCCACACCAGGTTTCCGCTCGTCAAGCTGTGCACTCATGCACTTGAACGTAGTCGAGTTGCTCTTTAGCATATAGTGAACTTGTAGTGAGGCTCTTAGAGTACAGTGGGTTACCGTTGAGTGCGCACGTGAAATACAATTAAGTAACCCTTTCCACGGTGTTTTCAGCATTGCATTTCTTGTATTACGTTGCTGTATTGTATGCTATCCAGGTGAACGTCAATGTTTATTATTCAGGTGAGAGATTTGGGAAACACTTAGGTACATATTTATATCCAAGCAAACAAACGATTGTATGCTGATTCCGTGAAATACTGTGCTTGTTCACTTGTAACGGTGTTCCTGAGAGGAGACACCCTTCCGTTTTTCATAAGCAGCATTCAGGACAAATAAAATTTAAGAATTTATTTCTTAACATTATAAGCTTTATAATTTTAGAAGGACGATTTACGCTTGAGAGGTAATTCGTTAAGAAGGCCGATGTCGCAGTCTAGCACGCGACTAGGAACAGGAATGTGTTTAGCCTTAACGAACTGAGTACGGCGTAAGCAGCACCCCCAGGTCTTCCAGAATCCCTCCGTTCGAGTCTTAACGGACCCATTTTGGGGCTAGCAACGCCCTTGATCTTCCCAGAGTCTGCCTTAGTCTGGCACGTGAAGTGGGCTCTCTACGCTAGCCCAGCCACTCGTTGCTACGGTAAGCCAATCCGGACCGCTTAGCACAATCCTGACAGCCCGCGAGTGACACCAGGGACCGTCAGAAAAGGCAGCTAACTGCCATGGTCAGTCACTGTAGGCCTTTATGAAAGCCAGTCAGGAAATTGCCGCTCAGCTCAAGCTGGACGGCCCGTGAGAGCTACTAGCGACCGCTCGCACAGGCGAACACTAGCAAAAGTTTGTAAAAGTTTAAGTCCTCTCAGGAAAAATCTATTTTATTAGACATTAGAAAATTCTTGCTTGTTATAAGCGTAATTGGTTTGGGTAGCTGATTGCTGCTTTCACTTTGCACTTGGTGACTGATTTTTCTCTTCCTGCTTGCTCTGCACGCTCTTGGGAAAGGCACTGCGTTCATAGCTGCTGCCTGATAGTATGCAGATTTGGAAGAAATGGGCAAAAAGGTAGTTTCTAATGCTTAAATAGTAAAAATTATGAGTAAAATTACTTCGAATTTCGATTTTAGAAATTTATGGGTTGTAGAAAGAATTCTTTTCATAGAGCTATTGCTAGATTTGATACAAGGATGGATGAGTTTCAGACATGAACAGAGATGAAGCACTAAGGACGCCGCCAAGGAGAGGTTGCGATAGGTCCGAGTTCTTACAAAAATATTCAGATTCATTGCTCAGGCACCTCAATTGCACCGACGCCTCTCATTCTTTCATACGTAAATAGTTTATAAAGTCTCCATCAACAACTACCATTGCAGAACTTTGTACATAAACTATTATGAGATTCCTAGAGAAAGTACTTTGGCCTATTTCTTGGTCTACAATTCCCTCCCTGGGTCTGATAGCTTCTAACATTTTGAAATTTAGTAATACGGTAGCTCCGTGCAGAGCAATAGGGCTGCAGCTCATATCTTTGCTTATACGGAATTTAGCAAAACCTCGTTTCCTTGTGTTGAGTAGAAATTTTCGACCTCTGCGCAGAAAAAAATGAAAGAAGAGTCCACACGACGGTCAAATGAAAGTTTCCTCAACTAATCATGCGAACGTAATTAGCCCTCGTAAACACCCCTGCCTGTCTGCCGAAAACTTACTTAAATGTGAGTCGACGCTTCACTTTGCTCAGTAAGTGTCGCTAGTAAAGTGTCTTTGTATATCAGTAAATACTCAGCGTAAAATAGCTCGCAGCTAGAGAGCTTTACGGTTTGGTGTTACTTAAACGGACACATCAACGCATGAGAAGTACGAGTTGTGGTGACTCTTTCTTTTTATCATCGTGTGAGCCCGCCTTGATTCTTTTTTCAACTAAATTTTACGGCTCTACTACGGAGAGATTATGTACGAGATACTTCATTCAGGAGCATGTGTCACAAGCCCGCGGGAGAATATATCGGCCGCACCCGGTGCCATACGCACCACTCGATCAGTGCAACACCTGGTGCAATGTAAAACCCTCATCAACTAACATGAAATGCGTTTACTACAAAGAAGAAATCTATTCATTTTGATGAACTAATGTCTTGAGGATGGTCTCACTCTTTGGACACGACTGCACGGATGTCAGTTACGAGACTGCGCCATAACAGCAACTGCTGTCGCACTGGTGTGACGAGCGGACACAAAATTAAGTAAAATTTGCTTAAAGTTTCTAAATTTAAAATTCTACCGGGACTCTTCAATGCCGTATAACAGGAATATTGCACAACACACATACATACCGTACACTGTAAAAAATTTTACGTGAAATGACAGAAAGTGTCCGGCAGCCCATTCGCCGGACACTTTCCAACTTTCTGTTTAATCGTACCAGGAAGTATTTAGAGGTTCCGTCAATAAGCGCATTCTTTTCTGTAACAGAAACAAAAACTGCTTCCCGGTAGAACACAGATTGTGAAATTTCATTCCGTTGTTTGTGCTTCTTTTGAAAAAGAAAGGTGCCTGGACCTTATTCGAACCCACGCCCTTTAAACTTTGAAGGCAGCGCCCTAGCCAATCGAGCTATCAAAGCTCTGCCTACATAGTGGTCAAATGAGGGTCATGTGTATCCAGCACACAATTTTGTGGCAAATTTATGAACGGATCTTCACGAAAATTGCAGAAACAGTTAATAACTATTGAAAGACACGAATGATTAGAGTATGGTGTTGATGCAAAGAAAATCATGGTTTCAGAACCAATTTGAATTTTTCGTTGCCGTTGCCTTGATTGGCGGAGGTATCAGCACTGAGATAGTTGGTATTGCAGTATTGTAAAGTCTCTAACAGTTAATGGCTCGGGAAGTTCAAGCAAGTTGGATAAACACGCTGTCATAGAACTTCTAGACCTGGAATATGATGGGCACGAGGAAAACTTTCCGGTAACAAGCCTATCAACAGACACTTCCCGGTGATACTACTGAAACATTGCATTAATCTCCGTAATTAAACGGAACGTTATATTCTTTCCGTGAACAGTGTGAAGTACAGGCTCTTCCAGCGAAACGACGGACACTTTAGGTGGATTTAGAAAACGGAGAAAACTACAGACATTTTTCTAGTTTCTACCCGTTGAAACCCTGAATTTATTTTACAGTGTAGACTCTTAATACTGGCAGCAGCACTCGTACGTTACTTGCCGCCTTTTATACACAAAGTCTCCAGCGTCCACTGCTGTGCCAGCAAAAGTACATGGATTTCCTGCCTTCCTTGTTTACTAGGAAGGAGCTTTGGAACTTTTCCCTCATCTCCTGCAGCCAAGTCCTGCCTACAGTTAACTAATGGATCTATTATTCCATAGAAAATCTCGCCACCTTTGGTTGGAGCTTCGCGCCCCTACCTCCCTCCCCCCCCTATAGCCAGTCATTACCAGGATGCGCTCTACAAGACTGCCTCTCATAGTCTATACACACGCAAGTAAAAAGAACGACTTTCCTCTGCTAATCGTCCGAACGTTTCGTCGAGCTTTCGTACATACTACTTCGAATTTATTAAAATGGTGTAAAAATGTTAGCTGCCAGTTCAGCTTGCTCAGCAAGTGCCGTTAGTTATGTTTCGGACACCTCTTCAAACTAGGAGGAAATTATAACTCAAATTCTTTGCAAACGTGTGCTATTTAAATGGACGCAGCAACGCATTCGGATGAAGGGATGACGAAACTCACTCTATTGCCTAGCTTGTGTACAGGCCCTGAAGATGCAGCGGTTGTGAACTCGTTGATTTTTCTGTTAAATGCTAAGCAACTTTTTTAGGTTTTGCTGTTTCCAAAAGCTGAAGCTTCAGGTCTTGATTGTATTACAGAACACAATGTATGGAGACAGAAGTGAAGTCTCCACCAAGGCGACAAAACAGCGGCAGCAGCAGCGGTCGACTTTAAATAAGAGCCGCGGGGCGCAGCAGTTACTTGCCTACGGTCCTGCAGCTCTACAACTGCTTACAATTTGGACCACGTAGAAATTGAGGCCACTGTGCCCCACCCTAATTCGGGTGTGCCCAATGCCCGTCCGTCCCTCAGAAGGACTGCTGAGAAGTTCCCTCCATGGAGAGGTTAGCCCAACCTGACAGGTTATTTTACTTTTAGAGGACCCGCCTTTCTTCACACAGCCGTTGGGTCGTATTGATTTGAAAGCCATGGAGAGCTTCGTAACACTCGCTCCCATACCACGATACTGCTCTCCATTTCATCTCCCACTGCTGCAGAGGCTAAGTTTGCTGGCCGAGAGGTTAGCCTGACGGGCCTCAGTAATTAAGAAACTCGAAGCTTTCTGCCGCCTATAAATATCTCGTGACCGCAGTGCGAAAAGCACACCACTCAAGTCAAAAATATCTACTGTAATGTTGCTGATCGAAGCTTCTATTCGGGGAACGACATTAGAAAATATTTTTATATAAAAATAATTATCTTTTCAGTTTCCTATTTTGTGTCGACTCATGGCACAATTTCAGAGCGGCATAGAGTATTTATGACATCGTGACCAGACAAACACCTCGGCATCCCAAAACAAAGGTCAACGAGAAGATGATTGATTTAAAATAGATGACTTTCATCACCTGAACACTGTAGCCGAACAGGACATCATAAATAGATATAGATGATTCTAATATGCATTATGACATCATGACGTTCAGTAAAGCAAGGGTGATATGACGTTGCTGCAGTAAACTCTACACTCAGCATGGTTTACGTAGCAGTAACACTGTGACGTTAATGCTCCACCCGACATTCTCATTTTGACAGTCTATTTTGAGTGCGTGCTCTCGCTACGACGCTTACTTCGATTCGTGAAACTCGCAATCGATCTTGGATAGAAGCAAAACAGCTCGACACAGATCTGCAGCGCAGGATTTACATAAATCCTTCGGTGGCTCGACAGACTCGTCAGTTGGCTGCGCTGCAACGGAGGCTGAGCCAAGAAGGCTGTGGCCAAACCCTCAGACCTCTGATGTACCACATGTTGTGTGGTTCGACCAACAGATGGGAATCAAGACAACGCTGCAATGCTAAATTTAGTGACTACTTTTGACGGGAATGTGCCATGAAATTAAAGGTATATTTTTCACAGGTGTTCGAAAAATTGCTATCATGCACATGAGTTGCTTCGCTGTATTGCTTGGCTCGTATTACCGGCCCACCGGTCAATTTGAGTCAAAATGAACTTTTCATTCTGATGCTCTGTTGTCTGTGTCGCACCACTCGCTGTCGGAACTTGATCATCGCTCTGGGATGCACCTGATTCAGTTGAAAGATAATGCGCCTCTAGCCTATTAATTGTACAAATTATACTCGCTTGATGTAGGTGCTAGGGTCGTATCAGTCACCGTAATGTTACTTTTGAGAGAACGCAATGAGTGTCGGTGGGCGGTTGATTGAGTGAGTTCATCAGCGTTGCTTCGGCGTTCCTGAATGTAGCATTTTTGGATCCTTGTTGTTCGTTACATAAACTAGTAACGTGATCTTTCGCTAGAAAACATCATGATCAGCTGTGAGAGCGTCAGTTTGTTTGCATCTCTAGTATGTTTGCCCAGCCCTTCAATAGGGCCCTTTTGCGTGCGGAGTAAGGCGGGGGTTGTTCCTGGATTATGAAGCTCTTTGCAGAGAGAACTAAACAAAGGATTGTCAGTCGGTCTCGGAAGCTTAGACTCTATCATTTATCTTTAAATGTTAGTGACACAATGTTGCAAGGGTCCATATCTCTGGAGATACGGTACTCAGTGTCCTCTTTGATGAGAACTTGAGGATCATCTTAGACGCCAAGTTTCGCATACTTCGATCAAGGTTTGGCGATAACGAAGTCGTCCGTAAAAGCTTTCATGCCTTCATACTGTGTTTGTTGGAATATTTTCCTTGCGTGCTATACATTTGTGCTGAAGGTGCCGGGAACGAGCTCCGAGCCTGGTGAGTGTTCTTTGTGGCGCCCGTGCGCTGAGTCAGCAAACTTGCATGGTGAGCACAGCTACCGTAGGGGCACTAACCTTGACTCAGAAATGGGAGAGGGGGTGGTGCCGCGGGCTGGTAGGTGAACTTTCCGCTATTGTGACATACTTTTTAACGACCAGTGGTTGACTGTAAATGTACTTAGTCCTCCGGTCCTCAAAGGCCAGTTGGCCTTTATCTGCACCACGAACTAGTGCTTGCAGGCTTTCCAGTGGAAGGTGCCCTTAAAGTTGACTTTACCTTTACTGCTCCTCTGCTTGGGAAGTGGCTGCTGCCAGCCACTTTGATTTGCTCAGTTATCGGCTGTGTGCTCTGGATAATTTGGTGAATTTGCTCAATAGACGGAGCGTTGTTTGTGGCTGTATGTATTGCAAAGTATTCAACGATCAGCGACATCGGTTGCATTCCTCTACTCCTCCCCCGAAATCTTTAGAAGAAACACCCGTGCTGCGACCGCGATCAATCACTTGACACTTGTGACAGTTAGGTGCCCTGCTCGTCAGCAGTTCAAGTCGCTGTTCCATTGCCCAATCTGCGCTGGCATGGAATTCATTACCGGCATCTGTATTGGCCGTCGCGGAGCTCTGAAAAAATTAAAGTCAGTCAAGAATTTTTTAGTGAGCTCTTCTTAATTACCCGCGTTTCCAGCACCCTGGGGCTGCTTATAGCTCCAGTTGGGCTCTACGCTTCCAGTCACACTCGGAGTGTTGCTCATAGTAATGATGGGAACAGCCATTTCCTTAGAATATTTGTTCATAGTATCCATACCAGCAAAACAGACATTCTTTGATACACAAAGCTGATGTAACGGTACTAAGTCTTGACATAAGTAACTAGTGACGGGTACTTTTTTTTGGGGGGGGGGGACTCGTGATGCCTGTATTACCAGCCTGCTGTCTCCACAGCACCCTGACTTGTTACCCTTGGGTCACCAGCCTGCTGTCTCCACAGCACCCTGACTTGTTACCCTTGGGTCACCAGCCTGCTGTCTCCACAGCACCCTAACATATCGTCCCGCTCAGCAACAACTGCCCTCAACTGCCGCAGCGAGATGGCGGTTTGCACAACATGAAGGGCTCCAATGCAGCTCATCACACGCCGCCGCTCGCGAGATGCCCAGACAAACTCAGCCTAGACAGCTGGGCCGACTTTAACAGCGTCATTTGCTTCATTTGGTGTTCCGGGCAAAAGAAAGTTGCTTGCCTTAAGGTCAGCAAAGCTCGTGTTGCCATCCGCACAAGTTCCTTTAGACAAGGGGGGGGGGGCAGTGCTTGTGCTTGCTGGGCCTCAGACGGACGAGTTATAGACGGTGGAGCCAAGCGCTGGTGAGCGGCTCGTGCCAGTTGTGTCCTCGCTGATTCTGCTGCTGCAGCCGCTCCCTCCATGTGCTTGTGTCTCTATGCTGTGTTGTGCAGATGCCTGAGTTGTGTTGCAAGCACACGGTGCCAAATTCTGCACACACGTGTGTCACTGTGCACACAGTGTACGCGCTACGGTGCTCTGTGTGTTGCTGTGCACAGCGTGTGCTACCAAACAGACACGAGTGCAGTTGACGCTTGCATACGTTCGTGTGCGGGCAATAGCTGGGCGTACACACACATGTACATAATGTTATTATCTGGATAGCTGAGCTACTGCATGTGCGGATTTTGGCTTTCTGTGGAAGGTATTTTGCGGCACATGCAGCCAGCGTGAAACTTCAACTGCCCCGAAGAAATTCAGCTAAGGAAAACATAAGCGAAATGCATTAAGTACGACGGGAACGAAAACTCCATCCAAGATTGAGCCGCCTTTCGCATACCTCACTCAAAAGAATATCAGAGAGTACCTGGCAACTTTTCTCAGCGATACGGGCTTCAGAAAATACAGCAGCTCGAGGTATATATTTCAAAACCAATATAAGCTATAATATATTGGTAGTAGTAACTTAGGATTCGAATTTCCTGCGCGGACTAAAACAACAAGTTATCTTCTACTTAAAAGAAGACAGATTATGAAATTGTAGCACTGACTCTCTGCCAGGTTGGTTGGTCCGTTTGTTTGTTGGTTGATTCGCTCCCTCGTTTGAAGTAACCAATCAATCAGCCAACCAACTGACATACAAACTGCGCTTTATTATGTAGTGGATATAAATAAATCCACATTGTGAATCAAAGCAACACAATAAACACCGTGGTCTGTTTATCAGTACTATAAAATAATTCACGTCGTGTTTTATTTATTTATTTATATATTTATATCTTTCCTGTCACGCTCTATGGGAATAAGATAGGAGAAAATTCAGATTTCAAAATGTAAAAAAAAGTGGGGTACCTTGCAATCT
>LQNS02278125.1:1314580-1327260 GCA_001587735.2 Parhyale hawaiensis | reverse complement strand
ACATTCTACTAACATAATGGCAATAGCTCATAGAGGATCGGGGTGTAAATCCCGGTGTCTTTTTGGGAATGGGCCTTTTGGTTCGTCTACTGCCGCCTATCTAATCTAATCTAATCTTGTTTTCTACTATTTCTATTTATGTTTGCTGTGATGTACTTACGTTGTATTTGTGTTGATGTATTTTTAACTGTATTTGTTGTGTTATGGGTATGTATTTTCTTTACTATATCTCTCACGCTGTGTTTACTTATGTCGATGACACACGGTAGTCAAAAGAACGAGTATCGTTATCTTTTCGTCCGAACGTTACGTTGAACACTCCTAAACATAGCTCTCAGATTGCCAAGAAATGGTGTAAAAATGTTTACCGTCAGCTTAGTTAACTCCGCAAGTACCGTTAGCTATCTTTCGGACATATCATTATATTTGGAAGGATTTGTTACTCACAATTCTTTGCAAGTGAGTCCTATTTAAGTGGGCACATCAACACCTTCGGACGAAAGGACGATGCTCTTTCTTTTGACTAGCGTGTGTCATTGGCATTAAGCGAACTGTGCATGTGTTGTATTTGTATTTATTGTACATATCTCTGTTTCTCGAAATATACGTTGACACCCAGGTATATTCATGCTAGGAGAGTTTTCAAAAGTCTTCTGGGTTTTATGTTTCATATACCCCAAGCTTTCGAACTACTAAACGTAGCCCGTCTTCAGGGGAACGAAACTTCAAACTTATCNTATCATGGCTACCGATTTTGAAAAAGCTAATACTATATCGGAAAAACAATGAAATTTGAATCATAGAATGAAAGTTCATTTCTGGTGAGAAATGAATCCAAAATCGAGACGACTTCTAGAAGCTTTCCACTCACATTTTAATCCAAATTCATTTAATAGACATGTTCAATTTTCTGAAGCCTACTGCCGTGTTCTTTTGTCTCACCAGAAATGAACTTTCATTTTATGATTCAAATTTCATTGTTTTTCCGATATAGTATTAGCTTTTTCAAAATCGGTAGCCATGATACAGCTGTTGTATGCAAATTTCGTAGTTCTGCTGATAAGTTTGAAGTTTCGATCCCTTGAAGATGGGCTACGTTTAGTAGTTCGAAAGCTTGGGGTATATTAAACATAAAACCCAGAAGACTTTTGAAAACTCTCCTAGCATATCTCTGTTTATGTACAATTACATTCATATCCCTTTGTTCACCTAGATTTACGTTTCCTTCACTTCGCTATCGTAGTAGTTTTCTTAGTTTCATATTATGTCATTTTTGCTTTAAAACTGTTGATCTATTGGTACTATAGTTACTGTTCGTTTACTGTACTTATACAGTGTTTCTCTTTGTCCACGTTGCGTATGTGCGATCTTGAGCCATCGTTGTTTGTTGATATTCTACCAACAATTTCTGACAGTTTTACTGACCTTTTGAACTAATATATTAGAGCTGGCATTTATCCCATCGTTTTTGAACGGGCGAGAGTAGTCCCAATTTTTAAAAACGGCTGTGCTAGTCTAGTTGAGATTGATCGGCCGATATCAACTCTGTCGGTGTTTAATAAAATATTCGAAAATATTATTTTTAAGCGTCTGAATTCGTATTTTAGCTTGTGTTATATCTTATCGTCTGCTCAATTTGGTTTTAGGAAGAACTCGACTACTTTATGTACTATATTATCTGTTGTTTCTGATACTCTTATCGCTTTTAATCGTAAGCAGTACACAATTTCTTTGTTTCTCGACCTTCGCAAAGCCTTTGATACGATTGATCCAGATTTGTTAGTTGTTAAGCTTAGGAAATACGGTGTCGCATAACACACTCAATCTACTGCAATCTTACCTTACCGGACGCGTTCAATTTGTCTCTTACGATAGTGCATCTGCATGTTCAACCGACAAACCTGTATCACAAGGCGTCCCTCAAGGCTGAACCCTCGGCCCTTTTCTTTTTAATGCATACATCTACGATCTTGCATCTTTGCCTGACGCAAGTTGTATATTGTTTTCCGACGATGCAGTTTATGTTATTGACGATGATTTTAGTTTAGCTGTCACTAGAATTAAGATACTCATTGAGAACCTGACATCATGGTTGGCCTCGAACAAGCTAGTTCCTCATGAACGAAAAACAAAGCTTATGCTCTTTACTACAAAAGAAACCCCTCTCCTTTCAGATTTGTTTTTTAATGGTACAAGCATAGACCGCAACAGTACTTTACTCTTAGGCTAAGAATTTTTTTTGCGCAGAGCATTTGACACTGGCGGCCAAGAGTCCAGCAACAGTAAGAAATTGTTCAGTATCTGTTGTATCTACTATACGCACTTAGACCTCAACACTGGAGTCTATAAATGTGAAATTCGATTTAGTTCATATGGTTAATTATAATATTACTACTGGAAATTACTACTACAAACTGGAAACTACTGAAAATGTTTTGAAGGCAACATGCCCAACAAATGCTGGGTTCCCAAATGCAAGAATAACAGCTCATTGACCAAGATCGAGCAGGAGGAGAAGGATAATACTGGCGAGCTCAACGAGAAGGAAAAATACAATGTATTCCGGTTTCCAAATAATCCGGACCTAATAGCCACCTGGCTTCGAAACATGAAGAGGGATAAGGCAGAACCCACACAAAATACGGTCGTCTGTGCCAGACACTTCACAGATGACCGCTTCCACAACGATGTCACCAACGCTAGAGGGAAAGGATCAGTCTCAAGAAAAACGCGGTACCCAACTCTCACGACCGAACCATCAATGGGACGCCCACAAGTCTACGGAACTCAGGCGTGAGATTTAAGTTACTTGGCGGAGCAGCGGGTGTTGTCACCAGCGTCTAGCTGTAGGGAGTTCCTTGTCGACTGTAATGCGCTGCTCTGGCTTGGTTAAAACAAAAACATTACTTGCAATAAGTACTGCGACGTGCTACTCATCTCTTCTAAAAATAATAGTACCATCATTCAAAACAACGAGCAATACTCGCGATGAGTAAAAGTCACTCACAGCATCTCCCTGTCGTTAGCAGCATAGATTGATGGTATATCATGCCTAGGAGCACAAGCTCGCAGCATCTCTCTAGTTTTCATTAGAACAATACACACGCTATGCGTACATGCTAGCGCCTGTTCTGGGCTGCTGACCGCTGGACGACGCTTGAGCGTCTCGCGTGTTGCTGCGCTATATGCGTCAATTGTGTTCATGAATGCCAGAGTGAGGGCGAGCGCTGGTGGCGCCCTCGTCGCTGTGCCTCTTTTTCGAGTAAATAAAACCACGAGACCCTAGCCGTCCTTTGTGCGTCCAGGGGAAAATTTAAGTATGTGAGGTGTAATTTTCCTGATTGTGTGTCCATCACATCGCGCCGGCCTTGCTCATCAGCGCCGCTGTGCTGAGGGAAATTGCGCTAGCTTGTCTTTGACTGATGGTATTTGTGATGAACAGCGGACTTGCTGAGGGCCTAGCCACGTACCTTCCTAAACTCATGGTATTTGTGATGAACAGCGGACTGGCTGAGGGCCCAGTCATATGCCTTCTCTTGACTTACAAGCAGAGTACTGGGATTCATCACCAGAAATTTTGAATACAAGTCCAAGGACATCATCGTTCCCTTATACAAGGCATTAGTGCGGCCACACTTAGAATTTGCTGTTCAATTCTGGTCGCCACATCTGTGCAAAGATATCGATAACGTGGAAAGAGTCCAACGCAGAGCAACGAAATTGATACCTCGGCTGCGAAATAAGCCGTATGAATGTCGCCTAAAAGAGTCTGATCACATGCGAGCAAAGGTGACTCAGGGGGCAACTAATAGACGCATTCAAGTATTTGAATGGCTTCAACAACGTACCTACAACGGGACTCTTTGAAAGAGACCTAAATGATCGCTTGCGAAACAACTGTCAAAAACTCAAGCATAAATAATGCTCGAAGAACGATCTTAAGGCAGCAGTTGTTTCCGTTTTTCATAGTAAGCATTTGGAATAGACACCCCTCCAACGTTGTTAGTGTGGAGTCTGTCAACGCGTTTAAAAATCATCTTGACATATATTGGGAGAGACATCCTCCACAGCTAAGAACTCCTCCTCCAGGAGTTGCAAATTCTTAACGGCCAAAGCTTCTTAAGCCACCTTAATCCGTCTTCTTTTCTCTCCCGCTCCAACTACACTGCTTGGCATCTTTAAGCTCCGCATATAAGCGGCTCTTGATCGTGCTTGCGGGCATTCATGATCGTCTCTTTGGCTGGGATTCTTCCTTTTTTTCTCTCTCTTTTCTTCTTTTCTCTAGTCCTATATATCCTACTAACACAATGGCAATAGCTCATAGAGGGCCAGGGCGTATGTTTCGGTGTCTCTTTGAGAATGGGTTTATTGGTTCGTCTACTGCCGCCTATCTAATCTATTGCGGCGCGAACCTTTCATCCATTCTTACCCGATCTTGTGCCGCAGAGTCTCTGTGATCCATGTATTATGATCGACATAGATATCTGTTGGGTGCTAGTGATTATGCTGTTCGTACAAGCATCGCAATATCCTCTCGCATCCATAAGATAAAAAATAATCTTTTCTTCATGGCTTGCTCAGCGCTCGTACATGTGGATAGGTTACAGTTAGAGTATGTTGCCAGTATTTCATGGAAGTCAGTGCCTCGCGTTTGGTTAATTCTTGTGCGTTGGGTTATAGACGACGTCCGTTAGACTAGTTCGAGGTAGGTTAGGTTTAGCAATGAAAAATCGTTTATATAAAGTTAAGTTTAATCAGATGTGGACGCGATTCGAAAAAATGAAGTCTAAATGGCGACATTCCACCGATTCCTCGCAATGTCCGACTCGATTATCTGATTCGTGTGTCTAAGGCCGAAGTTCAATTATCTACTTTCTGGTACGGCTAAGTGTTTAAATTAGACACGATATTTATAATATGATTCAGTGTTTTTTCACAGCATCATTCAATATTTCTCAAGGTAAATTTAATGTCTTTCTACCCTAAATAAGGTATTTTTAACTGACACAAAAAGAAACAGGCTTGTAAGATGAAAAGCAAACACTTTATCTTACGAAAAGTAAAAAAAAACAATACACACTTGCTAATAATGCCCTACCTACTTTGTAATTTCCGTCTATAAAATTATGTAAAATATAAACTTTGATGTAAACACGGTATACTTGATAGGTAATTCATCATGATATTGTGCGTATTATTTTCTAGAGCAAATACGCAACTGGGAGTTGAATGAAATAAGACGCAAAAAAAAATTTACTTGAGATGACGTCTTATTGCATTAATCGTTAATCGCTTTAAATTTCCAGCTCTCAAATTGCGATTATTCGACTCGTTTGACGGGGTCAGTCTCTTGATTCGATTGGAAGATGCAGGTCCGTTTAATGGGATAAGTAAACTTCCGAACTCGACCGCTCACCGCTGTGTTTATTCGCACAAAATTCCTAAAATTCAGGGATTTCGAGAAGTCGCCAGTTTTTGAGTTTGACTAAAGCAGATCTAAATGCTACACGTGTGTTGAGACGCTCCTTCCCTGCTGTCTAAGTGGCCCGCCACCTCCCCCCTCCCTCCGCCAGACGAGCTCGTGTGGCCTTAAGAAAACTTTTAAATATTTTTGAAGGTGATGCAGAGCCGCGTTTGTTAGTAGAAAACTGTTGCGTTATTGCAAGAAATGTCGCGTCAGTCAGCGGAAAACTGATAATAAACCTCGTGAATTATTTCCTAACGCTTTTTAGGGAGGTCCTTCGGGAGGTGATTTGTTGTGCATGACTTCTGCCGTGCCCTGAACTGCCCTGAGGTGACCGCTACCCTGTCTTAGTCTGGACCGTCGTTGATGCGGCTGTCGAGAGGGGCGGGAATAGAGAAGGCAAGTAGCCCGTGAATGCTAGGAACAATATACTCTGTCCATTTTATCTAGGCAGTTTGGGCATGGTCGAATTCCTCTACAGCATTCCCAATTCTTTTGAGAATTCTGGGATTTTGTTCGGCCCATATCGTAGCCCCACCTACTACCTGCATGTAGAGTAATCTCAGAAATTCCCGTAGAACTGGCAACGCTGTAGAGAAATTTGTCCACACCCAAACTGCCTTGATAAAATGGACAGAGTATAGGAAGTTATATAATACAGCTGCCGCTAGTAGCTACAACCTACCGCCACTGCGCAGCAATGGTATTTTCATTTGGTAGCAGAAGCCAGTTCCGGTGTCCGTGCTCGTGCGATGATTTTGCTCCTCCACAAAATAGCGACGTTCGAAAGCTTCAGAAATAATTTGCGATGTGGCGACTCCGCGAGGCGCAGAAATCTGCGGGCAGGCGCGCCGCCGTGTGCGGGTGAAGGTATCATTAGCGCTGCATAAAACATGGCTGCCAGTTCCTCGACCGCTTGCCCAATTGTTCACTGCCGTTTGGCGTCTAATATGAGATCATTGGCTCAATTTATTGAAGGTTAGAGGTGAGCTGATCATTTACCCAATGGCTCATAAGACGATCATTTTGCTCTGCTGATCACTGGACGCGGCTACAGGCGAGGTGATGGTTCGGAGTGGAGTGCTGCTCACGTATGTATGGACTTGCGAGCCTGATGGACAGACTAAGTGGCACGTTCCTGACCATCAGTCTTACAGGGGAAGGGGGGAGGGAGATTTTGCAATGTGTGAACTAGTAGAAACTTGTTACCAAGCGTGCTGCTGTGTCGCAGACACTTGCTGGTGTCATGGTAACATGCTGCAAAGATAAGTTCCAGTAACCGACGGAGAACAGAACAAAAAGGGGCCACTCAACAGCAGCAGCCTAGTAACTGTCGCTTCAGTTCCTACCGTCACTCGTTGTCGCAAGTAGAGAAGAGAGGGTGCGTGCTGTTGCGCTCAGTTTTGTGCTAGGAAAATAAACTGAAGAGGAGGAGGAAGAAGAAGCAGCTGGGCTACGATGACAAAAGCGTTCCGTAGTCTGAAAAGTATTTAAATGAGCTGCAGGATGTGAGGAAGGTTTAGCTACACTGCCAGGTGCTGTCGTCTGCCCATGCATGGTGGTAGGGGACCATTCTAGGCTGCCGACGTCCCCGTACGTGCCTATCCCTGCCATCTCCGTCCGTCCCGCAGCTGCGCCGCGGCCCTGTCTGCCTCAAGGGCTCTTGTGGCTGTGGGAGGCAGTCGGGTGTATAGAGCACCCTGTGCAAGTCACGAGTTGTTATGTGGCGTCTGTATGGAAGTGTGGGTGTAGGGAGACATTGTGGAGCTCTCCTTGGCACTCATATAAATTGTTGCTGTTAGTTCTTTGATGTTGGAGCACAACAGAACGTCATCTGAGGTGCGTCCTTTAAGGCTGATTCACACTAGCAACTTTCGTTGCCGTCACAGGCCATCGGCCAACAAACGACGCCGCTACTCTGACGACTGACAGAGGTAGGGTGTGCGACGGCGGAATGCTTCAGATTGTATTTTTGACACTTTCGACGCAAACTTTGGGTGAACTTCGTGTATGAAGTGCGCGAATCAATTTCTTTTGAAATGCAATTTGGGCACAAAACAGTGTTGTTTGCATATCTAAACGCTTCGTTAGTTTTGCATAACAAAAGAGCGCAAAAATTTTGTAATTATCTTACAATTTTACTACAAAAACGTATCACGCCGCAGTCATGACGCAAGAGCTTTTAGCTTAGGTAAATATTTTAAAAACAGTGCGCAAGTGTGAGTCTCTTACAAACTACCTATTATAAAAAATAGACTACTAATATAGCCTGGTCTAACGATATTTTACGGATAAAAAATGTTTAAATATGCAAATTATCATCGATTTCTGTCCAAATCTTAGTTCAACACCGCTTAGTTTGTGTTTTTAATAAAGCGAAGATAACCTAAAACTTTTTCTTTTTGTAAAGCAGCAAGATAGATGAAGGTTTTTCTGGCAGTGGGAGATTACGAATGATTTAAAGTTGATTATTTGGTTTCAATCGTTTCTTTGGAACGCATGTACAACATAAACAGACAGAACTTTTCGTATTATACAGCAATCGTAGCAAATTATCACACTCTGCTGTTAAGCCGCCTGTCGACCACTAGTTGCAGCTAAACTAATTTTTTATGAACTTTGATATAAACAATATTGTAATTCCAAATGTTAGCAGTTGACACAAGTACCTACACAAGTTATTCTGTATATTGCTACCAATTTACTTTGTGGATCAACGGTTATTCCGTAAATATGTTGTGGATAACGCTCTACACAACAGCAACGCACCGTTCACACGCACAATCAAGTGTGCAATCCAACTAGCCTGTGAACAACATATTCGTTGAACGACTGATAGTCTTAAGCGGAGCGAAAGTTGCTGGTGTGAACTCGCCTTCAGCGGTTTGACAGTAGATACTTTTTCTCCTTTGCGCGCAGTAGAGCGTCCCAGCACGTTGCTCAAGCCATTGTATAAGTATATCTGTTTTTTGAGTGCTGATTCCCTGGAAATTCGAAAAGATGTCCACGGCTTTGCTTGTGACGCTTGCTAAACAGAGTGGCTCAGCGGCTGACACATTAGCAAATTTTTTCACCAACCCAGCCTGGCACACGCAGGTGTGCTTGCAAGAACTCAACAAAACGTTCGAATACTTTGTGTTGTGTACGGGGAGCGAGAGCCTGCAGTGTGAAACGGCCTTAACAGAGGAGCTGCAGCACTGACGTGTCTGTGTATGTGTGTGTATGTGCGTAGTGTAAGTGTGTGAGTGGGTGATGGTCACTACAAGTGTGTCGAAGTGTTAAACAGGACGTCGCATGCCACATATGTTGGCCTCTAGCGCCACATGACTCATAGGCAGGTCTGCAGCACCACATAAGCTGGCTTCCAGCAGCGCCCCGAAGCACGCCACATGTCGCACAGGCTGGCCTCCAACGCAACACGACGCGCCACATGCCACATAGGTGGCCTCCAACACAGCACGACGCGCCACATGCCACATAGGCTTGCCGCCAACGCCACACGACTCGCCACATGCCACATAGGCCGGCCTCCAAAGCCTCACAACACACCACACGCCACATAGGCTGGCCCCACACAGCTCAAGTGGCGCTGAAGAGCCCGCTTGCAACCCTCACCATTGTGACCGTCTCTTCTCCACCTGTTGTGTAAGAAAAACAATCTCTGTATGGCTCCTGAGCATTTCCTCCTGCGGTCGCCGTCCTTAGAATGCCTGTCTGCGAAGTACTCCACGAGTTGTTCAACTTTGTTCAAAGTCTCACCAGAGTTTGCGGAAGGAATCTTCCGCTGCCATTTTCGCTTAATTTGTGGCATTTGCGTCGCAAAGTTTGTTGTTTCTTGGTGTCCTAGAGAAGAATATGCGTTCCCTTATACTGCAGTGTCATAGGTATAAAAATATTGTCCTTTTGATAGCGCCTACAGGTCCTATATATACTGCATTGTTATGTACTCATTGCTTTCGTACAGCTGTAGCAGCCATTTGAGATAAAATACTTTAATATATTGCCTCTTCCTATGCAGCTTGTTCTCGTTATAGGTATGTGGGAATTCGTTATATGGCAAGTTCGCTCTTATAGGAATGGACAGTTGTGGCCATTGATTCTCTGTGTGCGGGAGGCCCCGCTACAACACGGTATCTTGTATTTTCCTTAACTATGTACCGTACAGAGTTTTTTCAATATAGATTGTTGTAAAATATTACCGTTGTGTTTTAGCTGTGCTCTAGTGCAATGTTCTTATGAAAAAGTGCCAAATTTGCTCTTTTACAGTAAGAGTGAGTCATGACACGTAAACCTCCTCTGTATAATGTAGATCTGCGGTTCTCAACGTTTTCTCAACCTGGCAACTGTAGAAAACTCTTGCGATGTTCTCACACCCCCAACAAATATAATAACTCATCTAATGATGGAGAATGCACTTTACGCAAAACTTGTGAACAAATTTATTTGTCCAACTTTATTTTTCCAAGATTTCGCACCCACTGGGAGAGCTTCTTGCACTCCAGCTAGCGGCACCAGTTACTCCTTCTTGGCAATTCCCACCCTATAGATTTCTTGTAACGGCTGCCATTTGCACAATTATGACTCGATTGCTTTCGTTCAAGTGTCAATTTATTTTTTTTGCATAATCTCGGTGCATGTATAGGTTTCATTTATCTATCTCATCTCAAATTTCCTTCAGAAACGTTACCTTCACTCTTCTCACTGCTGGAGCCCCCCTCCGTTAGTGGTTCCCAACTTTATCTCAGCTTGGCACACCTAGAAAAGTTTTAATATGTCATCGCACTTCATTAAAAATAATAACTCATGTGATAACAAATAATGAATCAAGTTTATGCCAAAATTGTGTACAAATTTATTGTATCTAACTTTATTTTATCGAAGTTTCGCCCGCTTGGAAGGTCATCTCGCGCCTCTATGGGGTGCGAACACCCCCGGCTGGGAGCCCTGAATGTAGATAGATTTCAAATATGCGGTTTCACACGCATATTACATAACGAGAACAAGGTGTACTGCCCTCTAGTATTACAATTGTGGTTATGGTTACAGTGTTTCATAATCACGTAAATTTTACAGGTACGTAGTAACAATGAGAGCTAAAACAAAAGAAAGATTGCTCCCTCTCCCCGGAGGCCTCTTGGCTCGCCAGCGAGGCGGGCTCGTCCGTTGATGATCTCCTCAAGTTGTGTTGCTGCAGGACACGTTTGGAGATCCTGCGTATCGTATCCAGGACACATTTGGAGATCCTGCGTATCGTATCCAGGACACATTTGGAGATCCTGCGTATCGTAAAGCTACAAGCGGTCTCTGCCTGTCGTAAAACTGCGGGTCTGCGAATAAATTCTCCCTGTGCCTCTTATTCTCGCCCGCCCAGTTGTTGTTGTTGTAATTTAAGCTTAAGGAAATTTACAGGAAATTGAAATGTGCAGCGACAAAGTGGACTTGTGTTTGTAGTAATGAAATGCTGAACTGTGTGTCGCAAGGACAAGTGTTTCGTGCCCCCTGGAATTAAACGGCTCATGATTCCTGACTTAAAAGCGAATTACAGTGAAAAATTGAACATTTTTGTTTGTGAAATAGAATGTGATTGTCAAATTGTTGAAGACTCTTGATATATCTTTATTAGTGCAATCAGCTTCGATATCAGACTTGCCTGTAACCCTGTGGTATTATTGTCCGCATTGCACTATAACGAAGACTATAGATTACAGTATTGTTCTGTTTCTGGTGGTTTCCTCTCACTGAGACTCGAGCCGTGCGTGCCCACGGCGGGTGCGTGTGTACGGATGGCAGTTGCCTGTGGAGGAAGAGAAGACGGCTGGTCCTGTGGGGCCATGGCGGGGCGGACCGTCCGCCTGTGGCTGCTGCTGTGGTGCTGTGCACTCACCGTCACTGCTGCTGTGCAGGAGGATGCTCAGGTAAGTGCTGCTGTGCTCGTGTAATATATGAACTGTTGTTTGCCGCAAGCGTGTGCTGTCCGTGTCGCTGCTACGGTGCTGGGGGATGCCGAGGTAAGTACCTGTGCAGGTCGTTATATCTTAAGTGCAGCAAGTGCCCGATCATCGTGTGGGGATTTCCTTGCCGTACCACTTGCGGTGAGCGCATTTCGCTATTCGTTTTCCTTCTCCGTAAAGAGAAATAGAAACTAATTTTCAATACATCGCTTGCGACCTCGAAAAGCTGTCTGTATTGGCCAGCACTATTGGTGGGCTTTGTTACGCTCTGTAGCTGTGCACTGTACAGCAGCAGCTGTGCACTGTAGTGAAGGAAAATGCCTTCACAGGAGGATATTGTGGCTGACTGTATCCCTCTTAATATGTATATCTTTATATTATATATATCTATGGGCCTCACGCCAACGGTCAACTTGAGTGCCGCGCCGCAGGGGTTGTCGCATCAGGCCACAGTTCCCGCAGATAAGGTTAGTTTGTGAAAGTGTATGGGGACGTCTTCTCTGCTTCCCCTTCTGTTCCGTGTAGTGCGTGGCCGTTGATGGTCAGCGACTCGCCTCACGGGACTCCCACTTGCTCCTGTTGAGGGGTGGGTGGAGGTGTACGGAAGGAATGAGATCTCCTCACGAGTACCTGTTTCTTCTTTCTCTTTCGTCTCTCTGAGGTGCTTAGTACCTTATTTCATGGCCAGTAGTAGCGCTATTGTCAACTCTTGGAACTTTCCGATAAGGCTTCTGGAGTAAATATTTGATCTTCAATACGAGGCGGCTTGGATTCGCGACGCTAATGACCCTGTGAATTATATTGTAGCCTACTGTGTGCTGGGAGAAATAGCGTGCAGTGCACGGTATGGCTTGGGAGAGAGGGATTAGGAAGCCTCAACATTGCATGTTGGGCACCGTTTCAGCATCAGCATGACGCAGTCAGCATCAGCGCGGCGCAGTGTCAGTCTCAGCCCAACATCGCCTGAGGATCAGCACCACATCGTCGGAAGATCAGCACCACATCGTCTGAAGATCAGCACCACATCGTCTGAAGATCAGCACCACATCGTCTGAAGATCAGCACCACATCGTCTGAAGATCAGCACCACATCGTCTGAGGATCAGCACCACATCGTCGGAAGATCAGCACCACATCGTCTGAAGATCAGCACCACATCGTCTGAAGATCAGCACCACATCGTCTGAAGATCAGCACCACATCGTCTGAAGATCAGCATCACATCGTCTGAAGATCAGCATCACATCGTCTGAAGATCAGCACCA